>CAWUFW010002480.1:0-107500 GCA_963921515.1 Calotriton arnoldi
TCCTCCAGGACTTCCTTGTCTGATCTTTGTTCGCAGACCCACCACCGGGGTTGGTATTGCTGGGGTATCTATTCTAAGGTAAGGAATCTGTCACTAACGTGTCTCTTTTAGATGCACAAGTTACTAACTTGTGTAACGATATATCTGTAAGAGACAGTAGTTAGTGACAGATTCCTTACCGCCCCACCCATCCTCCCCGTTCTGCGAACTGATTTCTAGGGTTAAGGACATCCCTTTCAGGGCCCTAGTATTTTTCAGACACCTATGTCAGCTTCTTGCATGGCTCTGCGTTCCTGGCGCGGAAAGTCGTGTACAGAACTGACGTCAGCGCGCAGGGGCGGCGTCTAAGTACTGCCCGCGACGTCATCCCGGCGATCACGACGCCGACGACGGACGCGGAGCCGCACGACGCCGCCTACCGACGCGCAAAGGGTACTGCTACGCAAAAACTTTTCCGGATCCAGCCTGACGCCTGGGGATATTCTAAGGTAAGGAATCTGTCACTAACTACTGTCTCTTACAGATATATCGTTACACAAGTTAGTAACTTGTGCTTCAGGTTTAGTCCAGGAGGAGTGTAAAGCAGCTTGTTTCACCAGAAAGTAATCTTATTGGTACAGATTGAGTGAAAAAGAAAAACACAGTGTATTTATAAAAATATGTATAGAGAACCCCCTCCCTGCTTGTGCCCCCTCCTCCCCCTCTCCCTGTAAGCTTATAGTGGCAATAACACCAGGATTTCACCCGCACAGTAGCGGTACCCTAGTGACACATATACGCCCACGCCCTGATCCAATAAGCCCTTCGGCTCCTGCCTGGATGGCCAGTCTACCTTGGGAGTGTAACCCCCCCACGAGCCCCCGATCCCCCCGCACGGATGTACCCACTATTATGCATAGGGGTCAGAGACACGAGATACTGCACCACACTAGAACCTTGCCTAAATACTGAAGAAGGACACACTACTGCAACTCGGGGAGGGACGCCCATTCCGCCAGAAGCTGTCAAATAGCGATAGAAGTTTGTTGGTCTTTGTTTTGTTTCCGTTTCAGAAAAATTTAAATTGAAAAAGTAGTAATGTGATTATAGGGCACAATTGCAAATAGTCTATTGTGATAGTGGGATATTAAAGGTCCCTAGAAAATTGTACCAGCAATATGGCCTAGGTTACATTGTAAACTTAATTCCCTAGCTAAGGCTAGCGCTTTATGAGCTGGGAACGGCGCCAAGCTACTGTTTACTGCTGGGCAACAATATACCGTATTGATGCTTGTAATATGATGTCTGTACATTGATCCTCACATGCATATTACCAATAAAAAAATACATATATATTTATTATAAGACACTCACTAACACATACAAATACCTCCTATCCGGAGATATACACGATACACACAATACTTTGCAATAAAAACAGGTAAGTAGCACGAATACACAGTGGTCGCCAGGGGGAGACCAAACCATATATTAAAATAGTAGGATGCTAAGTGGTTGTTTAGCTGCTTTGTTTACCAGTGCCTGATTTGTGTGTATCTATGCCATGCTGTTTCTCCCACCTGTAGTCTGCTTTTATTTGTTCAATGGTTTTTTACTTTCTAGTGGCATAATAGGTCTTCAAATTTAACACATGCTATTGACTAAATGCCTACCTATTTTGACTTCGGGTAACATTAGGGTCCCAGTAGCGCAGTGTATAAGGTACTTTGTGAGGCCCCCTCGTTATTCAGTGTCGGCCCATATTGTTAACATTGCCCTATTTATTGGGGACTGCATCAGGGCCTTAGCTCTGTGTTTCAATTTTCGTCAAATAACCTCCCACAAATAACCTCCCACCAGGAAATGATCCTTGAAGCACCAATGGCTCTCAGGCTCCTCTTTTGACTATTCTAGTAGAAAGCTTAAATGCAAAGCTTGATATTTAGGACATAGGATTCTGGACTACCAGGTTCTCTTCTTTCATGTGATGGTATGGTTATTTTGCGCACCAATGGCTCTCAGGCTCCCATTTTGACTATTCTAATAGAAAGCTTAAATGCAAAGCTTGATCTTAAGGACATAAGATTCCGGATTACCAGGTTCTCTTCTTTCATGTGATGGTATGGTTATTTTGAGGCCACCATGGTCTTCTTCCCTCCATTTATAAATTCTATGCAAGCATTTTGCAGTTTTTTTTTTTTACAATTTGGGGGTTAAATTGTATTGGAATGGCCTGAAATAGAAACAGGAACCATCGCAAAATAATAATTTTAACCGAGGTTATACAGCCCTGCCAGGATCGGGAACTGCCAGTCCAGCCTTGTAGCTCATGTCAGATTTCTATCAGTAGAGGTAGGAAATTATCTTTTTGGATGGCCTTGATATAGGGGCCTATGTGTATACCCAGAAATCTAGTTGTACAAAAGAAAGATGAGTTTTCTGTGAGCAGGTCTTCTCCTCTTCTGCTAGACTGATATCAACAGTATTGAATTTGGTCATATTAGTTTTAAATCCGTGTACTTCACAGAAGGCTTTAAATTCCTCAATTAAGGAGAGCAATGGACATTCTGGATTTTCCAGTGTAACTAAGATGTCATCAGGGAAGAAGGAGAATTTAAGTTTGTCTCACTCCAGCTTCACCACTCATATGGTCAGTTTGTTTTGAATTTGCTAAGCTAAAGGTTCTATAATTTACAAAAAATAGGGTTGACAGCCGGCACCCCTCCCTGATAGCACTGTGGATCTATTTTGCTTATGAGCCCTGAGCATTTATTCAGACATTACTTGTCAGGTGTGTATATTCAACCAGGGCCATTCTCAAAAATAGCCTTGACCAGTCCTCTGTCACTCAATGTCACCTTCAGAAAAATTCTTTCCACTGTGTCACAGGCCTTCTCACATCAAGGGCTAGATGCAACACCTTCTGTTTTTTTTGTTAGCAATGTATATTAGGTGTATAACATCTTTGTGTTGTCTCCCACCCACCTCTTTAATTTAAATCCCACCTGGTCAGGGTGGATGAGGTCTTGCAGCAAGTGATGTAACATATTAGCAATTACTTTAGTGTATATCTTGGTATTAGCTAATCTTTCCCCTTTTTTAGTATCACCAAGACGTTCTACTCAGTCATTGTCAGGGTGACTGCTCCCTTCCTAGCCCTTTCTTTGAAGGCCTTATTCATGATCTCTATCACATGGGGCCATCATTTCTTATAAAAGGCCCCGGTGTAGACTTCTGGGCCTGGGACCTTAGAGAGTTTAACACTGTTAGTCACCTTAATCATTTCTTCTGCCTGTGTGGGACTTTCTGAGGACTCCATTTGCTCTATTAATAGTTAGCTTAATTGCGCGTCTCATATATACAGTATTCTGATGGATACTTCTAACCGCAGATTAATCACCTTGTGAATTACCCCAGGCCCCAGACTGCATCGGGAAATTATTCTCAGTAGTTCCCTTGCATGCCGGTAAGTAGCATCTTGTGGTTACACAATTGGTTTGTCTCACCTCGGAAGTAATGTCGGGGCTACTTATAAATGTGACCTCTACGCTTTAAATTCAGTTCCTGTATTTCTGCGCCTTCAAACGTGGATCCAGAGTTTACTCCCTCATTTCTGTCTCTTGACAGAAAGTTTTCTTACAGATTTCTACAGTGTGCTAGGGACATGTCTTCCCACAAAACCATAAGATTTAAACCCTGCAAGAATTGCCACAAACAGATGTTGGTGACGGACCCCACGATGTTGGTGTCAGATGCACTAACCTGAGATATCCTGAACCCAGCGCGAGTGATGTTCGTGCTTGTCTTACCACGCCCCTCACTGCGATGTGGACTGCATTTCTGCCGGCCGTGTCACAGTGAAGAGAATGGAGGAATGGGACAAAATAATAAAGAAACAAATCTGGTCTGTTGGCTCACTGGACACCCTCGTCTGTGGTTGCCGGGTAGGCGTTGCCCTTGACAGAACAAACGCCGTTTTACTCTTATCAGGGAAGGCTGCAGGTTTGCATAGGAAGTGTAACTTGCATTGACTAAGGAATATGGCATATCTCTTGGGAACCCTATAGAATCTTTCTGGAGAATGGTGTAATGCTGTACGGCATGTATTGTTTGAGCCTAAGCAGGTGTGGCAGTTCCAACCCCTGGTGGAGTGAGAGGAGGAGAGGAAGCGGAAGTATGAGTAGAAGATGTGCTGCCAGTCATGAGTAACGGAGGAGGAAATGCCCATGGATTTTCCTTACCACTAGTAGAACCAGGTTTCCCCTTGCAGGACAGTCCACCTACCTCCCTACATAATGTCACTAGCTCCCTACGTGGTTCTTGGCTTTCCACTCAGGAAGCCTGCACTTCAACTTGTAGACTCATGATTGTTTCTAAGATGAATGTCAGTACCTGGTTAGCGTCCATCGCTCAGGCTGGTTTAGCATACGTGGGCTAGGCAATCTGTCAGATGAACTAACCTGAGATATCCTGAACCCAGTGGGAGTGATGTTTGTGCTTGTCCTACCATGCCCCTCACTGCAATGCGGACCACATTTCTGCCGGCCTTTGTCACAGTGAAGAGAATGGAGGAATGGGACAAAATAATAAAGAAACAAATCTGGTCTGTTGGCTCACTGGACACGCTCATCTGTGGTTGCTGTGTAGTTGTTGATTTTGGCGTAATACCAGGTGGGCGTTGAGGATGTAGTGCACACTATGATATACACATAAACGGAATTACTCACAGATCATCACACCTAATGCAAGCACTCTCCTGCTCATCTCACCACACTCACTTCAGTATCTGTATTTCCTTTTCACGCAACCAGATCAGCAGGTTGCCTGGGATCTTGGCTCAGGAGGATAGCATGCGGTAGCCTTCAGTTAAGTCACTGAATAAACACCTGAAGAAATGGAGTCCTTCTCCAATCCGAAAGTGCTGTAAGGCTCCTTACACGTGCCCTATAATAATGAATTGTCCATACCTGACCCAGGTAAACCTTCTGGTTACTTCACCCTCCAACTATCCCTAGCGGCTATCCCTAAACATTGCAGCAAGGTGGGCATGAGATGCTGAGGGTAGTGTCATATGCGCTAGCAGTTGTAGTCCTGTATGTACTGACGTGTTACCTTTGCTGAGAGATGTTGTGGCGAGATTCTATTGTAAGGCATTAAAGATTCCCCTTTGGGGGTGCGTGACTTGTGGTGAGACTTGCTGTACAGTTTCGGATGCACTGATGTCCACTGCAGGTCTGTGACACAGGATGACAATGTCCACTGCAGGCCCGTGACACAGAATGATGCGCCGATGTTCTCTGCAGGCCTGTGACTCTGGATCCACTAGATGCTGTTATCATGAAGTCCAACGGCGACCAGAGCTGCTGTGAAGATGCGACAGAGGCCACACTGATTCCTGATTGCCTAGCAACCGGGTGCAGGCGGCGAGTGCCTTTATAGTCCCGGTCCAATTAAGATGGCTGATGAGTGGGTGACTCAGTTCCTGATTGTATAATCACCTGGCCCATACCATGAGTGTTCTGGGTGACTCATTTCCTGATTGTATAATCACCAGGCTCATACCATGACTGGTGACTCATTTCCTGGTTGTGTAATCATCAGGCCCAGACCATAACCTAATGGTTTCAACACAACATCTACACAACATCTACACATAACCTATAAGGGGTCAGAGCACACACACAATCAGATGCACACGCGGAAAGCACACAGATACACCACACAGATGCTCATGGGTTATAAATGTGGGTTTATGCAGAGTGCATCCTCCAAGATCGCACATCACCTGTCCAGGAATGCACATCATTACAAGCATCATATATGGTGGTGTATGTCCCCATGACAGTCTGTCTCTGGTTTCTGGGCTCCTCGCATGCCTTGAACTTCTGTGACAACTGTGCTTGGATAAGGCCAATATCTTCATTGTGCAACACTGTGGAAAGCGTGTAAGGCCTGGTTCTCAGTCGAGGATGCAGACGCTTTTTCTTTCCAGTGGCCATTTTGGTGAAAGGTCATCACCCTGCTCCAAATCCTCAGGTAATTTAAAGTCTGTGAGAAATTGGGTTTTGGTTGAGTGGGCTGAAGCCCTACTGAAGCAACAACCACAATCCTTGTCATGGTGAGCCACCAAAATGTACTAACTTAACCTGTGCTTAACCCTCTGGTAGCTTGGCACAAAAGCAGTTAGGCTTAACTTGGATGCGATTTGTAAAATATTTATGCAGCATTTAAACAGTAATTAAGTGAAAACACAAGAAATATTCCACTCCAATTTAGAAAAATATTGAACATTTTAATATATTTTTTGACAACAAAAAATCAATCCGTGGAACCGGAGCTATGCAGTTTCAAAGATTTAAGGTAAGCATATCGCTTTAAAGCGCGAAGCACCACTCGCGGTTATCTGTTTGATCTGAAAGAGACCATTAGTTATAGATTCCTTACCTTAGACCAGCGTCAGACTGGATTCGGAGACATTTTTTCGTAGCAGTACCCCTGCGTGTCGGTAGGTGGGATCGGTCGACTCCGCGTTCGTCGCCTGTGTCGTGGTCACCGTGATGACGTTGCGGTGTCTACTTAGACGCCGCCCCTGCGCGCTGACTTCAGTTATTTCTTCGCACTCCTCGGGTAAGTCAAAGCAGAAGAAGAAGGCGAAGAAGCATCGTCGCTCTTCGCCTTCTCCCCGTCCGTAGGCCGACGCGACGCGGGACCCGGAGCGTCGTCGCTCTCCGGCTCCTTCCACGGAGCCCTCTGGGACAGCTCCGCGCTTCCCTCCCTTTCCCAGAGCCGGAGCGTCCCCTGCCCAGCTTCGAGCTTTTTACGAAGCTCTTCACAGCATCTTTGGGCAGCCGGACTCCGCTGGCGCGCCTTCGGGCCCCGCGGACTCGGCTGGGGGTCCTGGGCCTTCGATGCCGATGGCTCCGGCCTCGGCGCCGCAGGGCCCCCATGGATCCAGGCCTGGATGCGGATCGGTGCCGGTCGACCTCACGGTACCTTCCCCGGCGCCGATCCTGGTGACAACGCCCCGACGCGGGTTGTTCCCCCAACCGGCGTCGACCCCAGCCTCACCCCCGATGTGGACACGGCGCCGGACAGACGTCGGTACCGGCGCCGGAGGGTACTTTTGTCCCACTGTTCATTCCTGGCGTTCCCTACCACCCTGAGTGGCAGCCAGAGGAGGGTGAGGAGGACTGGGAGGGGTCTGTTGACCCTCTAGCAGATCAACTTGAGGAACCGGACTGGAGAGAGGAGTTGGGTGATGCCAGTGGTCTGAATACCTCCCCAGACCTGGGTATGCTTCCCCCCCCCACCGTGGCTACGGAGCAGGGAGCTTCCTACGTTGTGGTATTGCGTAGGGCGGCTGAGGCCTTGGGCCTCGAGCTTTCGACGGTGGCTGTCAGGACTAACCTACCGACTGAGGTGCTTCAGCCGGCAGCAGCCTCTTCGGAGCCCCTGCTGCCTTTTAATGAAGCCCTCACCGACATCCTTCAGGGGCTCCTGTGGACAGGATGATTGCCCGACGCCACCCCCCCCCCCACCCCGGCCCAGGGCCACCCACTTTTCCTCTCCCAACACCCTACCCCTGAGTGCTTGGTGGTCCAAGCCTCATCCTCAAAAGGCGCACTCACTACTGCTCCCCCAGATAGGGAATCCAAGAAGCTGGACCATCTTAGGAAGAAGATGTTCTCTTCCGCCAGCTTGCACTGCGGTTGGTGAACACCGCATGTCTCTTGGACCGTTATACCCAAACAGTGTGGGATACGGTCGAGCAAGTGCTGCCACAGTGCCCGGAGGAGGCCCGGGCTCACCCGTGCTGTTGCTGAGGGTCGAGATGCAGCAAAGTTCACCATCCAGTGTGGGCTGGATACCGCCGAATCGCTGGGTAGAACGGTTTCCACGTCGGTAGCCCTGAGGCGCTAAGCCTGGATGAGAACGTCTGGCTTCTCTGGGGATGTGCAATCTACCCTTTTGGACATGCCCTTTGATGGCCGTCCCTGTTTGGTGACAAGGCGGACAATGCGCTTAGGCGTTTCAAGGACTCTAGGGCTACGGCCAGATCCTTGGGCCTAGCTGCCACTTCTCGCCCCTTGCAGTCTGTCTTTCGCCCCTTTCGTGGCTACGGAAGGGGTGCCCCACCACATTCCACCCAGAGCCACAGGGCCGCGCAAGCTACCCATCCGCTGCGTGGCCGGGGTCGTGGGACCCAGCGTCGTGGGTCTGGGGTCCAGCGGGCGGGCCAGTCCACCAATGCCCCCTCTGCAGCAGCCTCCAAGCCTTCCTAGTCTGACCTTTCAGGGCCACCGGTTGCCAGTGGGCAGCAGGATCCGCCATCAACTCCCCCACTGGCATAACATCATGTTGGACAGGTGGGTTTTGCACATAGTCCGAAGGAGCTACTCCCTCCCCTTCGAGACTACCCCTTCCTCCATGCCACCAACACTCCCATTGTATGTGGGAGGATCATTTGGCCCTTCTCTGCCAGGAAGTTAATGTCTCTATTGGCCAAGAGAGCTATCGAACACGTCCCTGTGCCAGAAGTAGGTCGTGGTTGCTACTCCCAGTACTTCTTGGTAGCCAAGGAGGACAAAGGCCTGCGTCTTATATTAGACCTAAGGGACGTCAACCGCTTCCTCCGGAAAGAGAAGTTCAAGATGTTAACCTTTGCTCAGGTCTTGTCTGACCTCGACCCTGGAGACCTGATGGTAGCGTTGGACTTGCAGGACGCTTATTTTCACATCCCTGTCTTGCCTGCCCACCGGCATTACCTATGGTTCACGGAGGGCCACGAGCATTTTCAGTTTACCGTGCTCCCCTTTGGCCTTACCAGCGCCCCTCAGGTGTTCACGAAAATGATGGCTGGGGTCGCAGCTCATCTGCGCAGATCAGGGGCTCCAGTCTTCCCATATCTCGACGACTGGCTGTTGAAGGCGGGCTTGCCCCAGGCTGTCGTCTCCCAACTCCAGACTACGGCGGACCTCCTGCATTCGCTGGGGTTCACCATCAACGTGCCGAAGTCGCACCTGATTCCCTCTCAGAAGCTCCTTTTCATCGGAGCGTTCTGGACACAGCGCAGTTTCGGGTCTATCCTCCCAAGCAGCGAGTCCGGGCTATGATACCGATGTTTCAGCCTCTATCCCGGATTTCGGTGAGAATGACCCTGAGGCTGCTGGGCCTCATAGCCTACTGCATCCTGCTGGTGGATCATGCCAGATGGGAAACAGCGTTTACACCGCATGTGCTACAACGCATGCGATTACAACGTGGTTGTTACAACAACCGCGTTGTTACAACGCAAGCCATTACATCGCAAGTTCTCCAGGACTTCCTCGTGTAAACTTAGTTAGCAAACCCACCTCAGGGGTTGGTATTGCTGGGGTATCCATTCTAAGGTAAGGAATCTATAACTTATGGTCTCTTTCAGATGAACAAGTTACTTACCTTCGGTATTGATGTATCTGTAAGAGACGTACATTAGTTATAGATTCCTTACTGCCCCACCCATCCTCCCCATTCTGCGAACTGACTTCTAAGGATAGGGACTCCCTTCCAGGGCCCTAGTTTTGTGCACCAGTGGTCAGTGTCTTGCATGGCTCTGCTCTTCTGGCGTGGAAAGTCGTGTCAAAACTAACGTCAGCGCGCAGCGGCGGCGTCTAAGTAGACACCGCGACGCCGACAAAGAACATGTAGTCGACCGAAGCCACCTACCGACGCGCAGGGGTACTGCTTTGAAAAAATTTCTTCGGATCCAGTCTGATGCCTGGGGGTAATTCTAAGGTAAGGAATCTATAACTAATGTATGTCTCTAACAGATACATCGTTGCCGAAGGTAAGTAACTTGTTCTGCGAGACCAGGTGAAAGTCACAAGATCAGCCTGAGTGCTGTGGAGTGTGGGACGGATGCAGGGACCGAGTGAGGCCCGCTGTAAAAGTTACCTTCTAAAGTGCTGCGTGAACAGTCCAGTTTGCGATGGAGGAGGCTGCGAGGAGCAGGGAGAGCATCCCGAATAGTTATTGCTGTCGTTTGAAGAGCAGGCCGGGTGCTTTGGACGGTCGTTGCTGGGGCTTCGCATTGACTGTCACTGCGTGCTGTTGATGGTGTAGTGCGAAGTGCCGATCTTGTGTTGCCTGTCATGGTTGATGGTCACAGCGCAAAGTCTGGTTCCTCCAGAGCTTTGCATTGGCGGTCGGCAAGATCTTGGTGTGAACGGGCCCTTTCGCAGTCGCGAAGATCCCCAAACATCAAGATTTCCCCTTTTCTTCTAGGAGCTCAACTGATGCTACACTAAGGGTCCAGGACCTGGGAGACACCACTTGGGGAATCAGGAACTCACCCCAGCAGAGGCCAGCATGGCTCAGGCAAGTCCAGTGTAGCAAGTCAGCTGCAGAGAGACTTTGAAGCTTGTTGTGTCTCTGTAAGTCAGAACAGGTCGTCAGCCAGCTGACTCCTGGAGTCACTTCAGCATGGGATGAAGGGTGAAGTTCAAGTTTTCCTTCTCAGATAGCAGGGAAGGCTTCAAGCAGCAGAGCAGTCTTCTGGCAGCAGGGCAGTCCTTCTTCTGCAGTTTTTACAGGTCCAGGAGTAAACTGAATAGTAGGTCTGAGGGTCCCATTTTAATGCCTGGTAAACGCTTCTGGAGTGTTCCCCCTACACAGGTGTTTGGAATTTCCTGCCTTTCTGCCCTGGTCCTAGTCTCTCTAGGGGCACAGTAGGCTAGTTTGAAGTCCTTTGTTTATAAGCTGAGCCAGTGCCTTTGAAGTGCAAGTGTGGTAGGTGACAGCTCCACCTCCCCTCCCCCATCAATACAGGATGGCCCATCCTGCCAACACACAGACCCTCTATAGTGATACTGTCTAAGATAAATACGCAAAGGCTAACTGCCAACTACATCTAGTCACGTAACACAGGAAAAGGAAACAGGCTTTCTAAAAATGGCATTTTCAGAATAATGACTTAAAGTCTGATTTTACCATTAAAGAGGGTTTTAAATTACAATTTCTCTGACATCAAACATGACATTTCTACCTCCTCCCAAACAAAAGTCATCACATATTAAATGTAATAAGGTATCACAATGTTATCCTATTCGAAATGTAGGCCTTGCAACAGTGAAAAATTAATTTAGGAGTTTGTCACTACCAGGACAAGTAAAGATAAAAAATACATGTCAAACTTTTTAACTACACCTCACCCTGCCCATGGGCTGCTTAGGGCCTACCCTAGGGGTGACTTATAAGTATTGAAAAAGGAAGATTTAGGCCTGGCAAAAGGTTTATTTGGCCTGGTCAAAATGGCAGTTTAAAACTGCACATACAGGCTGCAGTGTCAGACCTGAGACATGATTAAAAGGGGTATGTAATGGGTGGCACAATAAGTGCTGCACGTTCAATAGTAGCAATCTGATAGAGACATCTAGCCGCAGATTCCTTAACTTTTGAATTCTCCCCAGGCGCCAGTCTGGATCCGGAAATGTTTCAGCAGTACCTCCGCGCATCGTTCGGCTCCACGATGACGTTGACTCTGGTCATGACCTCAGTGGAGCCATATAAGTCCCCTCCGGCGCGCGGACGTCAGTTTCTTCTTTTCCGCGCTGTAACAGGGATCCGGAAAAGCGATTCCTAGGGTCAATTTTATTTAATTTACATGCCCTGAGTGCCTGTAGTATCACTTTAATAGGGACATGTAGGTAAATTAAATGTGCCAATTGGGTGTAAGCCAATTTTACCATGATTAAAGGACAGAGCAAAAGCACTTTAGTACTGGTTAGCAGTGGTATAGGGCGCAGAGTCCTAAAAGCCAACAAAAACTGGTTCAGAAAACAGGAGGGGTGAAGAAAAAAAGTTTGGGGGTGACCCTGCAAAAAGAGACAGGTTCAACAAACTAAAAAAAATATAAGGAGCCAAAGCACATTTCTTCTGAATGGTTGGAGCCGGCTCCTCCCTCGTTTCAACAATGGCTTGCGCTGCTTTTATCTATTTATAATCTTGAAAAGGGAATATATGAAAGAAAAGGACTGTGGGCCAAAAAAGTCGGGAAACGTATTTGGGCACCAATCCATAAATGGAAAAATGATAGTGAGGCTGGCTAAGTAACAGCTTGAATGATCTGGAACCCCTTGAATCTTGAATGGTGGCAATTAATTTTATTTTACTGTAAAATATGAAATGTTGAAATAATGCTTTTACTCTCCCTTTTATAACTTATTTATTCTCGGCAGTATTTCCTCATGTATCTATGTATTTATCTATTCAATTGATGGTGACAACATTTTTGTTTTTTTAAATGGAGCCAAAGCACAAATCTCCTTCAACTCTAGTCAGGAGAAGTCCAACGGCTGTCAGGGTGTCTCACGATCTTGGCCCCGATTCCTCGCCATGGAACCTATCCCTCAATCCCAATCCAGCCCGAAACCATGGGTCCAATGGCGATGCCACAACAGATCCAGGACTTCAAAGAGATCATGCTGTGGCTGCAGTGTGATGGCGCATGAGAAGACCCCTTTATGCACATGATGTGCTGCTTTACTTGAAAGACCCTGAGCTAACTATCCAGGTTAATGCAGATGCTGAGAAACTTCGGCAACAGCATAAACTGGGGCAAATCCCTAATATATCCCCTCATAGAAGTGACACCAAACATACAACCTACAGATGCAACATGACCTGGCTGTACGATGCCCATAGTCGAGGAAGGGTTCAGATATCTGGGCATATAAATAACCAGGGTACTGAAAGCGCTTCTCAGAAAGCAATCTATTACTCAATCCTTGAGCAATTCGGCCAAAATGTTCACCATTGGTGAGCGCTGCCGCTCTAACGTTTAGGCTTTGTTTCTGTCTAGGTTTTTATATGCACTTCAAAACACATCATTTCAAGTTACCCATGGACTTCTTAAAAAAAAAAAAAAATAGAGGCGATATTGAGGTTATTGTTGTGGGATGGGGACCCACCCCCTTTAAAGCCCTGAATAAACTGATGGGTGGAGTGTATAATGGGGGAATGAAAATTGTTCCTAACGATTGTTTTGGAAACTTTAAATTCTATTAAGGACACAGAGGTGAGGATTATGTTTTTCTTCATTCACTTTTTATTACAGCAGCCATGTTTGAACATTTCCAACATTAAAAAAGCTACCAGTCCCAAGGGTCTCTGTGAATGGTTCAGAACAAGAGTCAATCATCTACCAATAGTAGTCCCCAGTAATATTCAATCTGGCTCGTCTAATTCATATTGACCTTCCTTTATGTTGTGACCTCCTCTTTCATCACACGAGTCAAGCCTCAGTACCGCCCTCACGCTTATTGTTTAGTACTTTCCGTTCCTATGAACAAAGAGAGTTATCAGTATAGATCTCTCCCGATAACAAGTTGTATTACAAAAAACTCAATTTCCAAAGAACACTATTAACTGGGTATGTTAAAACCTCACAACATTATCCCAATTTAATATCTGGAAAAAACGTACTTACTAGATAGGGTGGGTACCTTACGGAGAAAAACCTTGCTGTGTAGGATAATCCTCTCCTCCGTGTCCTTAATAGAATCTAAACTTTCTTACACAATAGGAGCAATTTTCATTCTATGTCAGGACCGGAGGTGAGGGTTATACTGGTTTAAAGCTTTCTCACGACCAAATGATCCATATCCAGCACCGGCTTAAAGTAGAACCTCTTGAAGGTAGAATCTGAGGACCAATCTGCCACATTCATGATGTCCTCCAACTGCGCTCCAAGCGAAAAAGCCTTAGAAGCCATGGCACCTATAGCCAAGTGAGCTCCTAAAGCCGCCAGATCCATTCCAGCTTCCTGCATCATCCAACGAGCAATGGAAGACACTGCCTTATGTGGTTTCCACAGTGCAATAAGGAGTTATCCCTCGCCCGGTGGGTCTGAACTCCTCAGAAACGTACTCATATGCTTTAAGACATTGTACCGCACAACATTTCGGAGAATGTGGAAAATCCGGATATACAATAGTCCTGGTATTGGACTTTTGTCTGTCTACAAATGGTAAACGACACCCTTGAGGGGGAAAAAATTCTGCCTGTTATGTCCAGTGCCTGAACATCGGAAACTCGCCTGCACGATAACAGGCATAACAGCATCGCCAATTTCGCTGAAAGCTCCTTACGGGATAGGAACCTGTTCGGTTTGCCAGGACAAAAATAGATTGAGCACTTGGTTGATGTCCCAGAGCACCGAATAGCTCGATGTTGGTGGAAGGGACAACCGAATCCTTCTAGGAAGGTGACACATAAAAGGATGTTTCCCTATCGGGGATTCCTCCACAGGGTTGTGGCCCGCTGAGATAGTTGAGCAAAAGGTATTAATGGACCGAAAGGCCAACCCTTCAGTCACCAGACTCGCTAAGAAATTGAATACCTGAACTCCGTCTGCGACCACGGGATACACACCCCTTCGCAGACACCAATGTGTCCATCGATTCCAAGCCGACTTGTACCTCTTGATGGTACTATCCATCCTTGCTTTGGATAAGAGATCGTAAGCCTGTCTCAAAAGGACCTGGACCAACCAGCATACCCTGTAATCCGCCAAGCCATAAGACCTAGGGAGCCCTCCAACACCAACCGGTGTGGGAGGTGATCCGGACTGAGAAGAAGATGAGGAAACAGGGGCAGTTGGGTTGGAGAATGCCAGGAGAGTTCCAGAAGAACCGAAAACCATACTTGAGACCTCCAAGTCGGAGTGATCAGCACATCCTCTGCTTGTTATCGCCTGACATGGGACGAGGCATGAGTGATCATAGCGAACGAAGAAAATGTGTAACCCTGCTTTGGAGCTCAATCCTGCAGAAAGGCCTCCGTTGCTGCCGTTTGTGGATCTGGTCTCCTGCTGAAGAACCTGGGTAGTAGGTGGTCCAGCCAGGACTCAAACAGGTCCTCCAAAAATGGACCCCACTGTTCCTGGAGATCGGCGAATATGTCCGGATGGGTTTCCACAGACTGAAGTCCCGTAAATGACGGGAGTGCCAGTCTGCCACCTGATTCCCCTGACCTGGAAGGTACTCCGCTGTCACAGAGACCCGATGGTCCATGCATTACTGCCAAAAACAAGTCGCAAGGTCTGACGGGACCTTGGATCGCGTGCCCCCCCCAGATGATAGATGTTTTGGACTGCCGAGACATTGTCCATTTTGAGAAGAACACATGACTGAATTTATCCTTCGTCCAATACCAAACCGCGGAGGACCCTGCCAGGAGTCCCAAGCAGTTGATAGGCAAGGTCTGCTCCTGAAGGGACCAGGAACCCTCAGTGGGAAAATCACTGTGGGCCCGATTCACAGAACTAACTTACGACAAAATCCTAAACTTACTACCATTTTGGTATTCACAGAATGAACTTACTCATTTTGGTATTCACAGAATAAACTTACTCATTTTGGTATTCACAGAAGACACTTACACATTTTGTGTAACTTACACATTTTGTGTAACTTACACATTTTGTGTAACTTACTCATTTTGTGTAACTTACACATTTTGTGTAACTTACACATTTTGGTATTCACAGAAGGCACTTACTCATTGATGAGTAATACCATCTGGGAGTACCATCTGGGAGTATTTAAGTCCCTTGCGCAGATGGGAAACTTTGAGCCGCTGAAGGGCCCGGTAATGTAGAGGGCCCGGGAAGTTGGCTTGAATGGAAGAAGCCCCACGTGACGGGCGATCTGCCGCAGCAAAGTGTGTGGTTTGCCAGGGTTCTCTGTAGATCGTGTCTTATTTTCATGATCTTGCACGACGGTAGGCTGAGCGAGGATGTGGTTGAGTCGATCACAAACCCCAAGAAGGTCGCCTTCTGGGGAGGAACCAGGAAGGACTTTGACTCGTTGACCATGAACTCCAAATTTTCCAGAAGGTCTATTGTGGTCTGCAGGTGGAGTGACAGCTGTCGAGGGCACTGGGCCATTAGGAGCATTCCGTCAAGGTAAATAATGTCACGCTTCCCGTGCGCCCCTAGTTGTTCCACCACTGGTTTGAAAACCTTGGTAAAGCACCAAGGAGCAGAGGAGGGCCCGAATGAAAGACTGGAAAACTCGAACGCTTTCTGGCGCCAAAGAAACTGGAGGAACCTTTGGTGAGGAGGGAAGATAGGGACTAACAGGTAGGTGTCCTTGAGATCTAAACTTACCATCCAATCGAATGAGTGAAGCACGTCCCCCCAGAGGTGGGTGCCTTACATTTTGAAATGGTGGTATGCCAGCCATTTGTTGAACCCTAGTAGGTTGATCACAAGGCGCCGTCCCCCATCGGTTTTGCCTACTAGAAAAAGGTTGCTGACAAACCCGTGGGGGTGGATGGTTGTTGGCCAAATAGTGCCTTTTTCCAAAAGACAGTAGATCTCCGTGTCTATACGTGTGACCTCTTGAGAAGAGAATTGGATCGGCCAAGGGCCGGTGGCCTGAAATGGGGTAACATAAAACTCTCTTTGGAAACCCTGTACCGTTTACAGAACCCATGCGTCCACTGTGATAGTCCTCCAAGTGTGGAGGAAAAACACCAGTCTGTCCCCCACCAGTACCAGAGAAGAAGGGTGAACACTCACCGGAATTGGCTGGGTTGGATTTTCCTTTGAAGCCTCTGCGTCTAAACCGCTGATCCAAGGTGGGGTGTAAAAGTTGGCAAAACACGTCTGGTCCCGGTAATAACCTCGTCTGGAGCCTTGCCCTCTGGAGGGAGTTTGGGATGCAACACGGCCGGCCTAGCGACCCATACCACAGCCGGCCCCTTGGAAAGCATGGGAAGAGAAAACCCATTAATGACCGATTGAGCTTTGTCCAATGAGGAGACTGTACTTACAAATCTTCACCAAATTCATTTATAAAGGGCTCTCCAAAGAGCCATCCTTGGGCCACAGCACCTGCCTCTGATGTGGCGTGGTCGCTAAGCTTCTGATCCACTTTGATCAATAAGGAGCACCATCGCTCCATGGATAGCGAGCAGTTGGCTTTACCTAAAAAAATAATCGTCCTCTGCTCCCCCCCCCCCCCCCCCCGAGAGGACCTCGGGAGATCAGGGCACGCGAAGACTTGGCATCCTCCGCCAGATCCAGGATTTTGGTTAGTACCTCAATTGCGTCCAATATGTTGTCCTGGCAAGCTCTCCAGGACTGGTCTATGCCTCTTTTGGGGTCATTTATGAATTTGGCTAGGAATGTGGCCATCCTGGGACCTATGTCCGGTGTTAGGGCGACTTTGTCCTCCAAAGTGGGCCTTGGGCACTCAGCCTATTCTTCCAGTTGCTTGCTTGGGGGTGGAGGAACTCATCAGGGTCCAACATGTAGGACCCCACCGCCACAGCAGGGGCTTCACTGAGGACGGGTAGGGGGGGGTATGCCACCACGGACTGGAAGACCCTGCCTCGTCATCAGAGTGTCAGTCATCATCCTGCGGTGTGGCAAGAGTGGAGGCGGGGGTTCCAGTGGACCCGCCAGGTCAGCAGGGGGCAAGGCAGGTAGACTCCGTGCCATGAATGCCTGCTTTAGGTGGGTGAATGTGTCGTGGTCTGCGCGCTTTTCATGGGGGCGCTTCGTCGACACGGAGTCTGAATCGAGCAGAGCTGGGGGTGCCGTGGAGAGTCTGGGAGCCCACCAAGTCAGCGGATGAGCGTGTAACGTGTTCCCATGGCCGAAAATTAACACCAATGCACTCAAGCTGCACACACACTCGGGGCAATTGCAAAATAAGCAGGTTAAATGAAAACCAATGCTTGCAACACAACTATGTTTATAAGCATATTAGAAACTTGACTTTTATCTAGGTTGGGAGCACCAAAGAAAGAGAGGTCACAACATAAAGGAAGGACTAAATGCATTATGGATGAACCTGATTGGATATTGTTGTGGATTACTGTTGTTATATGATTGACTGCTGTTCTGAACCATTCCCAGAGACTCTTGGGACTAGTAGTTTTTTCGCTTTTTTAATTGTGAAAATGTTTAAAAATGGCTGCTGTATTAAAAGCAAAGGAACAAGAGCATAATCCTCTCCTCCGGTCCTGACATAGAATAGCCCTGTAGACACACAAAAATACTACTGGGCATACCGATTGACCACAAACGATGATTGGGTTGATGCAGCACAGTCTTCACTGGCAGTGCAAATGAACAGACATAGGATGGTAATAGAGGCCTCCTTGCAGCATTATATAAAAGGGTACCCCCTTGCGATCTACCCACTCACACTAAAACACTGGTCTCTGTATGGCATGAGGCTAAAACCTACCTCGACTGGAGGCGGAAATTTATAAAAGAACTGCTGCTGTGAGACAGCAACATGCTGTTCGAAGTGGGGAACCTTAAGGAAGTTGCCAAGTGGGACCTGATGGGCATTTCTAAGCGGTGTGATCTATGGACGCAAGAGGACATAGTTCCCCTATAGACTCTTCATATTGAATATCAATTAGCAGAGACTAAAACTTACTGATATCTGCAGGTTAAACACAGTCTGATTTTCCACATCTAAAAAGGTATGGAACTAGAGAGGTCCTCACCTTTGGATGATGGTGTGCTTGCAGCCCCTTTGACCATGTGGGCCATATCATATATGTACAAAAATTCATGAACAACTCCCCATCTGTCTATAGAACCTCAAGGTGGGCTGGGAGGGTGATCTCGAGGTATTCGAAGATGGGGAGTGGGAGGAAGCAGTAGAGGGCCCTCAGGTCATAGCAATCCGATCAGGTTTCAACTCGCGCAACTTCTCATTTTCCATTGGTCCTTCTAGTCTAGAACAACCTGAAGTTGGATGGGGAGGTGTCAATCAGACATTTGCATGAGGGGGTGCGAATAGGTGGGATTTTTCTTTCACGCTGGAAGGATCTACAAATACAGGGATACTGGAAGGCGATCTAAGAATGTATGGTTCAAGTCACGGGACTGAACTTGAATGAATCTCCTAAACGGTCTTTATTAAACTTCTGGGAAGAAGGTGCAGTCCCGAAATATTTCACAATGTGGATGGTCCTGGGTATAATCGTAGCAAAACAGAACATAGTCTGAAAATGAGGCATAGGTGAACTGCCAGCCCTTAATGACAGGTACAATTACATGGACTGGTGCATGCTGGCAGAAAAAAACAATATGCAAGGCCAGGGGCTGCCCAAAGAAATGAGAGAAAATGTGGAATATAAGGGGAGCTTATCTGGCTTGTTGAGCACCTGGGCCATACGTGTGCTGCTGTGCGCCCTAAGCTGGAAGGCCCGGAGGAGCGAGATGGACTGGCGGTGGATGACGTCTGAAGTGTGGTTGCTGAGGAGATACCCACAGAATACATTTTACCTCCGAATCTGTATGGTCACTGGTGGTGAGAAATAGTTTTTCTTGTTTATTCATAACTGCCAATAAAAACCTGTTTTTAAAAAAAGGCCATGTTACATAGTTTTGGTACCCTTCCGACTCTCTCTGGTGCACTTCTGTGCCCCAAGGATCTAAGGAGGTCTCCCTAAGAATCCAAGGAGGCCACAGTTGGTTCTTTGTCAGCAGATCTGTCCGCATTGCTGAGTGTGCCTCTAGACTCTGTTCAAAGGTCCATCCAACTGACACCTCCTTCGACTTCTCACACTGTGCTGAGACCCATTCTATTTCATTGTGTGTCGATGCCCGGCACCAACACTGGAAGAAGACCCTATAGTCGTATCGGACTCCGAAGCGAATCCACTGCTACCTTAGCTGAAGTTGCGCCCATCTTAACCTCAATCCCAATTTAGGCTCTGAAGTCACACTTTCGAGAACCCTAATGTTTTTCAGGCCCTGAACCACATTATGATAGCGATGGAGATGGGTCTCAGCTTTACAATGGAGAGAACTTATTTTGGGACCTCCAAGAGGCCAATGGCCTTGACACCTCTCCGGACACTGGCCTTAACCCTTCATCTGGCCCTTCCATGAAGCAATCTGCATTCTTTGCCATGGTGATCAGGAGGGGGGCAGAAGTGCTAGACCTCCAGCTACTATCAGAAGAGGTCAAAACAAATGTCTACACAAAGGTCCTGAAGCCAGGGCTGACCTCCTCTGAGCCACTCCTGCCCTTTAATGAAGCCTTAACAGATACTTTACTGGGCACCTGAGCAAAAACAGGATCTTGCGCATCTGCCAAAAGATTGCATGGAGACAGTGAACAGCTTTGGGGGGACCCGTTGTTCCTCTTCTAGCATCCCACACCAAAATGTCTGCTAGAAGAAGCTTCCTTTAGCAGGTTAAATCAAAATTCATTCCCAACTACACTTCCAGACAGAGAGTCCAAACTTTTGGAGGCCTGTGGGAAAATGATGTTCCCCTCTGTCACCTTGCCTTCACCTCATGTAGGAAAGTAGAATTTGCTTTTATGGTTACCCTCACTTTTTGCTTGAAGTAATGCTGTTTCTGACTAGTCTGACTGGGATCCTGCTAATCAGGACCCCAGTCTCTGTGCTTGTTGCCCTAAATTGGTATGGTAAGTACTTAGGTACTTCCTATATTGGACACTGGTGTACACTTATCAGTCCCTAGTATATGGTACTCCGGTACCTAGGGAATAGGTACACCAGGGGTCCCCCAGGGGCTGAAGCATGTATTATGCCAGCCATGGGAGACCACTCATTTGGTAACCACAGGGCGTCCATTGCAGCTTGTGTAAGCTGGTGCTAGCACCACATACGAAAGATATAGGTTTCCCTATAATTATGGTCACTACACTTAAAACCTATAAGTCACCCCTAAGGCAGGCCTTTCAATCCTGAAGGCAGGGTGCTCGGTTCCAAGTGTGAGGGTGCCCCTGCATGAGCAGGACACCCCTACAGCCTACGAAGTCCATTCTCCCGGGTTGTAAGTGAGACAGCCATATAACATATAAAGGGGCACCGCGTCGCTACGCGATGACAATCTCGAAACTGGCTGTAACGAATCCAATAATGTTTGATATCAAACATGTTGGAATCATATCCCCACACCGTAAACGGTGTGGGAGGTATGATTCCGTGTGGGAGGTATGATTCCATTCACTTTAAAGCTTGCAGGTACTTCTCAACCTTTGGGTTCCACCGGACACTTGCACCTTCTTCAGCAGCGGTATGTTCCTGAAGTTCTCCATTGGGTTTGACGGCGGTTTCCGACGCCACTTCACACCTATGCACCCAGCTTCCCTGGTGTAGGTATCCTGGTTCCTAGGGTATCCACAGGTTCCACGGGTGGGGTGGCTCTCCAACCTTCTGTCTTCCACGGGGTTTCTTCAGGGTCCACTTGGGAAGGGTCCTTCTTTCTTAAAATTGCAACCACGACTTACCCATTGACTTGCATTGATTCCGCGATAGTGTTCCCACACAGCACGCGGCCTCCGTGGGGCTCCTGGTTACTTACCTCGGGTGGTTCCTTGGGTCCCCAGCACTTCTAAGTGTTCTGGGTATTCTTGACTCGAGTCGTGGTTCGCATACCACTATTTTTGTATATGGTTTGGTATCCCCCTGGTGACCTCTGTGTATTACGTGCTACTTACCTGTTTCTATTGAAAATTATTGTGTATATCTCCGGCTAGGAGATATCTGTATGTGTTAGTGAGTGTCTTATTAAAAAAATACATATTTTTATAAATACACTGGTTTTTTTTCACTTAATCTATGCCTATAAGATTATGTTCTGGTAAAACAAGCTGCTTTACACTCCTTCTGGACTAAGCCTGAAGGCTGCTCTCCACAGCTACCACTTAGAGAGCTTTCTAAGGTTGTCTAAGACCACTAAAATCACCATAAGGGTTGTCTTTATTGGTGCAGGGTGCTCACTTACATAAGTGTGCATCATAACCCAAGCCAGCTTCTCACACCTCATTTCTGTGAATTCAAGTTGGCTTTTGAGGCGTTACTCACATGTGTTGCGAGACATATGGGCAATATGTTGCCCTCATTCCCTGATGACCTCCAAGCCAATCTGCAACAGATCTAGGTCAAGTTGCAGCAGAGTACATGATTAGGCCAGGCCTGGACACTACCAGCTGTTTGGGTTGATCAGATCCACGGGCTTCTCCAGTGATTTCCAAGCACCACTCATGGACATACCATTCCATGACACATGTCTTTGGAGGCAAGGCAGGCTCGACCCTGGAGCGATTTAAGGAGAGTCAGGATGCAGCTCCTTGAAAGGTAAGCCAGTAGACCTAAATACACTAATTACCGTAATCCAGCCTTGAAGTGATTAATGCCTGGATTACTGTTTTCTGTTGTGGGGTAGGAAGAAGATACATTTCTGTAGGGTCTTTAAAAGTCCAAAACAAGCCCCGACCATATTAGCCACCTGTGAAGCAAAGGTTACAGAACTGTCGAACTTTATACCCAGGTTGGGAGCCACCAGGGCAGGGGCCGAGGGCGTGGAGCCCCTTTAAGCCAGATGTTAATGTCCCAACCAGGTGGGGGATTCCCAAAAAGCAGAATTTCCGTCTTGCTGACATTACATTGAAGATTACTGGAATGCACCCAGTGGAACACTGCCTCAATGCAGGCCCTAATATTGCTCAAAGCGTTGAGGGTGTTTTTAGCAAATGTGAGGAGTAGTTGAGTATCACCAGTGTAAGAGACTATTTGTACGCTGAATGATTCAACTAAGGACGCCAGAGGGGCCATATAAATGTTAAAAAGGGTAGGGCTCAAAGCTGACCCCTGCGGCATCCCAAAGCCCAGAGGCTTTGCTTCAGAAGTAAATGGATCCATCCACACAGCTTGATGCCGGTCTGTGAGAAAGGAACTCGGACAGGTCAGGGCTGGGCCATTCACACCTAAGTCACCCAAACGCTACAATTAAAGCAGGTGTGAGACTGTATCAAATGCTGAGGATAGATCCAGGAGAATCAGGGCTACCTGACTCCCCTGGTCCACCGCCAGCTTGATAGTACCAGCAACCTCTAACAACGTGGTTTCCGTGCTGAGAAGGATGTCGTAGCTTGTTTCTTTCTAGACAATCGGAGATATTGGTCTGACAATCAAAGATATTGGTCTGAAATCAGACAGATTGGATTTGTCCACAGTGGGCTTCTTTAGTAGTGGAGTTAGGATGGACCGCTTCCAACAACTGAGGACCACAAAGACAGGTTTAGCATCTGGTTAAGAATAGGATTTATAGATGCGCTATTGGGCGCCAGAATTTAGGGGGGGCAGGGTCACCCATTGATCCCTAACATCACTACTGTCAGAGGAATCAGAAGGAGGCAGCTGAAGGGAATCCGCAATCTGTTTTATCTTGGAATCGAAAAAGTCTGAGAGTAAATTACACAGCTTGAGTGAAGGCTGCGTTGGCTGGAGTAAGGCGTCAGGATGTGTGATTTTTTTTTCAACTATCTTGAATATTTCACCAGATTTATTTTTGGAAGTATCAATTTGGTGGATGAGAAAGTCAGCCTGTGTTTTGTTGGTAGCCCGATGGTATTCATGCAGAGCAGTCTTATAGATCAATTTGTCCGTGGGAAGATAAAAACGTCTCCAACTTTCATCAAGTTTTTTACAGGATTTTCGCACGGTGAGTTGTGGGCAATTAGTTTGCAAAAAGCCATTGAGGGGGAACAGGTGCAGGTTCTTATGTACAACACTACCGCCTTGTGGTACTGCAGCAAACAGGGTGGAGTGGGGTCATTGGTCCTGTGCCAGGAGGCGTTACTCCTCTGGAACTGGCTGAGTCGTACCAGCATTTACCTGATCATACAACACCTGCAGGATTTTTAAACACCAGGGTGGATAGACTCAGCAGGCGTTGCCTACTGGATCACAAATGGCGGCTACACTTTGAGGTGACGCAGGGCATTTAGAGCAACAGGGAGTACCCTAGCTCGATCGTTTCACCACTGCTGAGAATGCACTGTGCCCAAACTTATGCATATTAGAGTTCCCAAGCCAGTTCTCCCTCGGACCCGCCTATCTGAAAGAGACTATTAATTATAGATTCCTTACCTTAGGATTACCTCCAGGTGTCAGACTGGATTCAGAGAATTTTTTCCTCAGCAGTACCCCTGCGCATCGGTAGGTGGCGTCGGTCGACTCCGCGTCCGTCGTCGGCGTCGTGGCCGCCGGGATGACATTGCGGTGCCTACTTAGACGCCGCCCCTGCGCGCTGACGTCAGTTCTTTCTTTTTCCGCGCCAGCCTAGCGCAGATCCGGAGAAAGCTTGCCCCTTAGTCACTTTTGACTAAACTTTTTTAGACTTTTGGCGACTTCTTTTTTCGAGTCTTCGACTCCTGGTGCGCGAGGGATGTCCCATTGTCTGACCGACTTCAAGTCTTGCGACTCCTGTCACTAGCTGATGTCTGTGACGGACCCGCACCTCGAGTGCCACTGGTGTCTGGAGCGCGACCACGACCCGAAGTCGTGCTCCAACTGTCGGGCCATGAATCCGAAATCTTTGCGGCAGCGGTCCCGTAAGCTTTTGGAGGCCCAGCAGTCGACTCCACGTCGCTCCCGGTCTCGCTCGAGGGGAAGGTCTCAAGACCGGTCGCAGAGCTACCACACCTCGTCAAAGTCTTTGCACTCCTTGGGTAAGTCGAAGCACAAGAAGAAGGCGAAGAAGCACCGTCGCTCTTTGCCTTCTCCCCGCCGGTTGGCTGATGCGACACGGGATCCGGAGCGTTGTCGCTCTAAGGCTCCGTCTCCGGCGCCTGACTCAGGGATGACTCTGCGCCTCCCCCTTGTTTCCGGGAGCCGGGGCGTCCCCTGCCCAGCTTTGTATGTTCTACGAAGCCCTCCACCTTGTATTTGGGCAGCCCGACTCCGCTGGTGCGCCTTCGGGCCCCGCGTAGGTGGTTGTGGGCCCTGGGCCTTCGATACCGGTAGCTCCGGCCTCGGCGCCAGAGGGCCCCGTGGATCCAGGACTGGATCCGATTCGACGCCGGTTGACCTTAGTCGACCTTCCCCGGCGCTGATCCCGGCGACGATGCCCCCGGCGTCGGCCATGCCCCCGGCCAGCGCCGCCCCCATCTTCATCCCCGAGATGGAGCCGGATCTGATGCCGAAGGGCACTTTTGTTCCCTTGTTCATCCCAGGTGTTCCATATCGCCCTGAGGGTGGTGATGAGGTCTGGGAGGGGTCGCTGGACCCTTTGACAGACCAGCTGGAAGAACCAGACTGGAGAGAGGAATTGGGTGACGCCAGTGGTCTGGACACCTCCCCAGACCTTGGCATGCTTTCTCCCTCTACCGTGGCTACGGAGCAGGGAGTGTCCTATGCTGTGGTGGTGCGTAGGGCAGGCGAGGCCTTCGCCTGGAGCTCCCTACAGTGGCAGTCAGGACTAACCTCCTGACAGAGGTGCTTCAACCGGCGGCAACTTCCTCTAAACCCCTCTTGTCCTTCTGGGCACTTAGTCCAAGCCCAGCACAGGGGCTCCTGTGGAACGGACGATTGCCTGCCGCCACCGCTCGGCTCCGGGCAATCCCATTTTCCTCATCCAACACCCTTACTCCGAGAGCTTGGTGGTCCAAGCCTCTTCTCCCAAGGGCGCATTCCCTTCTGCACCCCCGGACAGGGAATCCAAGAAGCTGGATCATCTTGGGAAGCGCATGTTCTCTTCCTGCAGCTTGGCACTGCAGTCTGTGAATACCAAGTGCCTCTTGGGCCCATACTCCCATACCATCTGGGATGTGGTTGCGCAGGTGCTGCCTCATTGCCGGAGGAGGCCCGGGCCGTCCTCTCCCAAGCCGTGGTAGATGGGAGAGACGCAGCAAAATTCACGATTCGCCGTTGACTGAATACCACCGACTCACTGGGCAGAACGATTGCCACGTCGGTAGCCCTTCGGCGCTACGCTTGGTTGAGGGCGTCTGATTTTTCAGGGGATGTTCAGTCAACTCTGCTGGACATTCCCTTCAACGGGCGTTGCCTTTTTGGTGACAAGGCAGACTCTGCGCTGGAGCGCTTTAAGGATTCTCAGGCTATAGCCAGATCCTTAGGCCTCGCTGCGTCCTCCCGTCCACCACTGTCTGCTTATCGCCCCTTTCGTGGCTACGGGAGGGGCACCCCACCACGTCCGACCCAGTCCAGCCACGGTCCACGCAAGCTGCCCAGCCTTTGCGTGGCCACGGACGTGAAACCCAGCGACGCGGGTCTGGGAACCTGCGGGCGGGCCAGTCTACCCTTTCTCCCCCTGCAGCAGCCTCCAAACTCTCCTAGTCTGACCATTCAGGCCCATCAGTGGCCAGTGGGTGGCAGGATTCGCCATCACCTCCCCCACTGGCAATCCATCACGTCAGACAGGTGGGTTTTGCAGATAGTCCGAAGGGGCTACTCCCTCCCCTTTGAGACTACCTCTCCCTCCATGCTACCGTCTTTCGATCGCATGTCAGAGGATCATTTGGCGATTCTCCGCCAGGAAGTTTCAGCTCTCTTGGCTAAGAGAGCTATCGCAAGGGTCCCTACACCAGAAGTACGTTGTGGTTGCTATTCCCGCTAATTTCTGGTGCCCAAGAAGGACAAGGGCCTGCGTCCTATCCTAGACCTCAGGGCCCTCAACCGCTTCCTCCGGAAGGAGAAGTTCAAAATGCTAACCTTGGCTCAGGTCCTATCTGCCCTCGACCCTGGAGACTGGATGGTGGCGTTGTACTTGCAGGACGCCTATTTTCACATCCCCGTCATGCCAGCCCACAGACGTTACCTACGGTAGGCCACAAGCATTTTCAGTTCACCGTGCTCCCCTTCAGCCTTACCAGTGCCCCTCGGGTGTTCACGAAAGTGTCAGTGGTCGCAGCTCATCTGCGCAGATCAGGGGTTCCAATCTTTCCCTATCTCAATGACTGGCTGTTGAAGGCGGGCTCGCCCCAGGCTTTCGTCTCCCACCTCCAGACTACAGCGGACCTCCTGCATTTGCTGGGGTTCACTATCAACGTGACGAAGTCACACCTGACTCCCTCTCAGTTGCTCCTTTCCAGCGGGGCTGTTCTAGACACAGTGCGGTTTCGGGCCTATCCTCCCAAACAGCGAGTCCAGGATATTCGGGCTATGATATAAATGTTTCAGCCTCTATCCCGGATTTCGGTAAGAATGACCCTGAGGCTGCTGGGCCTCATGACCTCGTGCATCCTGCTGGTGGATCATGCCAGATGCGGGCTCTGCAGTGGGACCTGAAGTTCCAGTGGGCGCAGCATCGGGAATCTTTCCGACTACGTCCAGATCTCGGAGGGAACTGTGCAACAACTGCAGTGGTGGTTAACGAACCAGGATTGGGTCAGAGGCAGATCTCTCTCCCTTCCCCAACCAGACCTCACGGTGGTGACCGATGCATCACTCCTGGGATGGGGCGGCCACCTGGGAGAGGCGAAGATCAGAGGAGTCTGGTCTCCGGCGGATTCCAGGCTCCATATCAACCTGTTGGAGCTCTGGGTGATTCGCCTGGCACTGAAGGCATTCCTTCCCTTGCTCAAGGGGAAGGCAGTGCAGGTGTTCAGGGACAACACCACCGCCATGTGGTACTGCAACAAACAGGGCGGGGTGGGGTCGTGGACCCTATGCCAAGAGGCTCTTCGCCTTTGGACAAGGATGGAACATCAGGGCATAACCCTGGTGGTTCAACACCTGGCAGGTTCCCTGAACGCCAGGGCGGACAAACTTAGCCGTGGGTGCCTGGTGGATCACTAATGGCGTCTTCACTCAGAGGGGGTGCAAGATTTCTTTCAGCAGTTGGGAGAGCCTTGGTCAGCAGTTTTGCGCGTTGGAGTTTCCAAGGCAGCACTCGCTCGGCGCGACTGTAGTTACGGCCTCCTGTACGCCTTTCCACCTGTACCACTTCTGCCCCTAGCGCTGAAGAAGATCAAGCGCGACCGGGCCCAAGTCATTCTTGTGGCAACGGACTGGGCACGAAGAGTCTGGTACCCCGAGCTGCGGGGCATGGCTATCGTTCCTCCGATCAGACTGCCCCTTCGGGAGGATCTTCTGTCGCAGCAGCAGGGGACGGTCCTCCACCCGAACCTGTCCAGCCTCCACCTCCTTGCATGGAGATTGAGCGGCGCCAGTTGACCGCTTTTGACCTTCCTTCCGAAGTCTGTTATGTCATCTTGGCAGCCAGGCGTCCCTCCACTAAGACGGTATACGCCTGTCGATGGAACAAGTTTGTGGCATGGTGCCCAGCAAAGGCTGTGGATCTCCTTTCTGCCCCTCTTTCTGAGGTTCTTTTATTCCTTCTCTCTTTGGCCCAGCAGGATTCGCCTCTGGGCACTCTTAACGGCTATCTGGCAGACATTTCTGCTTTTCTTCGGCTACCAGATCAACCTTCTTTGTTCAAGTCCCCTTTTGTAAGTAGGTTCTTTAAAGGCATTATTCATCTCTTTACTCCATCTCCTTTCATAATGCCTCAGTAGGACTTGAACCTTGTTTTGACTTACCTTATGTGTGCTGCCTCCGAGTCTCTTCACAACTGTCCTGTTAGGCTTCTCACTCTGAAAACTGCTTTTCTTGTTGCCATCACCTCTGCTCGCAGAGTGAGTGAGCTTCAGGCTCTTTCTTCTAAGCCCCCTTTCCTCTCGGTGCATCTGGACAAAGTGGTACTTCGAACAAGACCCTCATTCCTACCTAAAGTTGTCACTCCCTTTCACATCGGACAGACTGTCACTCTGCCCACCTTTTTCCCGCCTCCGCACCCTTCCAAGGAGGAGGAGAGACTCCACCATATGGACCCTAAACGTGCGCTGTGTTTGTACCTTGACCGCATGAATGATTTCCGGGTGGACGATCAACTCTTTGGTGGCTATGTGGGTGCCAAGGGAGGTCGGGCTGTGCAAAAGCATACCATCTCTCGATGGGTCGTCCTTTGTATAAAGATTTTTTACGCCATAGCTAAAAAGGAACCTCCAGTGGAGCTGCGAGCTCATTCCACTAGAGCTACGGCAGCAACTACTGCTTTGTCACGTGGAGTCCCACTCATTGACATCTGCCAGGCGGCCACGTGGGCTTCTATGCACACGTTCACCAGACATTACTGCCTAGATAGCCTTGTCCGGATGGATGGCTCAGAGACGTTTTAATGCATGGGCAAAGTGGGCTTTGGCCCAGGGCCCCAGCCTTTCAGGGGGCCCCCTGACAGAGTCAGCTCCGTTCTCCAGAGTTTTGCCCCAATTACCTTGAATATTTCTTAAACAGATTGTTTTAAATACTGTTTTCCTTTAATTTATTTTTTAAGTACCTGATGTGTGAGAGTCTAGTACAGCCATTTTGCAGAAAATGTTGTGTTTATGTTTCATGCAATATACATAAAAAAGTTTCTTTTAGATCAAAATAAGACCTAACATATAAGAAATGGGAGGGCGTCACAGAGATTATTTGCAGTAATATTGGTGAGCTGCTGCTGTGTTACAATATTGAAAACACACATAACTATCCCTGAATATTAGATGTAAACACATTTAGGGCCTTATTTATGAGAAGTGATTCATCGCTGTGTGAAAACAGCGATGCGTCACTTCTTAGTGCGCCTCCTTGCGACATGATGGATGTGTCATATTTACTGTATGACGCATCATGTCGCAAGGAGTTACAAATACGTCAGTATTTCTGACGTATCTGTAGGCGCAAAGTGATGCATTGCTGGGGTGTGTCTAAAAGTAGACGCATCTCCAGCAATGTGTCCTTTCACATGGGGCAAGCCCCATGTGAAAGGGCCTGCATCAGTCTTACGCCTGCTGTGAGGCAGGTGTAAGATATTGATGCAGTGGCGTCCTAGAACTGGCGCACTGAGTTCTCATAGATTCCAATGCGCCACTTCTACAAGGCTTTTGCGGGGTAACACCCACCCTGCATACATTATACCTGGCGCAGGTATAATGTGGTGCAGGGTTTACAAAGTGACGCATCTGCCTAGATGTGTCACTTTGTAAAAAGGGCGCAACATGGCACATTTTTACGCCGCCAGTGCGTCACAAAAAGTGACACACTGGCGGCATAAAAGTGAATCAAGGCCTCATAAATAAGGCCCTTAGAATTTGGACGGGTGTTTCTTTGCACTGTCAGGGACCTAATGAAATGAAATGAAATAGTGTATTTAATAAAGCGCGCAGCTACTCAGACTAGAGTGTCCTGGCGCGTGACAGCGGGAGGAAAACGTGCGTAAAAGACCCATCATTTATTAAAAAGCCAGGTTTTTAAGTTCTTCCTGAAAGAGAGTAGGTCTGTGGTTAGTCTCAGAGACTCAGGGAGTCTATTCCACAATTTTGCGCCTAGAAAGCCGAGGGATCTGCCTCCAGTTTTAGGCATGATGGCCAGATTGGCATTGGAAGATCTTAGGGGTCTAGATGTTGTGTAGCGATTAACGCGCTTATTTAGGTAGGCGGCTCCTAAGCCGTGGAAAGCTTTAAAGAAGATGGTCATCGCTTTGAAGTCGATCCGTTCTTTTATGCGGAGCCAGTGTAGAGACATAAGAATAGGGGTCATACTAGATCTGGGTTTAGGTCTCAGGATGGCTCTGGCCGCCGCGTTTTGTACCACTTGTAGGCACTGGATAAGGGATTTGGGAAGACCGAGGTACAAGCTGTTGACATAGTCAAGCTTTGATGTCACCAGAGCCTGCACCACGATCTTTCTGCTCTCAAGCGGTAACAGTGGCAGTGATTTTTTGAGCATCCGGAGTATGCCAAGCAAAGTTAGATTTTGGATTTGAAAGCACACGGAGAGTGTCTTGTCTATGACAATTCCTAAGTTTTTGACTTTTTCCTTTTCCACGGGTGGGGAGGCAGATATTTTGGCCACCAAGAGCTCCAGTCAGGCGTTTCTGGATTACCAAAGAAAACAACTTCAGTTTTGTCAGGATTGCACTTCAGCTGATTGATCTTAAGCCAGTTAAAAACCTTTGTGAGGCAAGACATAATCATTGCCCCATCAAAGTCGGTTCCTTTTTCACATGTAAAAAACAGCTGAGTGTCATCTGCATAGGAAACAATTTTGGTGCCCTCTTCCTCTACCAGAAATGCAAGGGGGATAGATATATATTAAAAAGGGTAGGACTGAGAATGGAGCCCTGAGGGACACCTACATTCATGGCCGAAACCGGGAATGAGAAAGGGGGAGCCAGATGTCCTGAGATCTATTTGCCAAGAAGGATGACATGCATGTTAAGACGACCCCCCAGGCCGATGTTAGCAAGTCTCTCCAGGAGCCTCTCATGTGGGACCGTATCGAAGGCCGCCGACAGATCGAGCAGTATCAGAACAGCCTTGCCTCCCTGGTCCAGCTTACCCTTGAGAAATTCAGTCACTTCCAGCAGAGCGGACTCTGTACTGTAGTTAGCCCTAAAACCGGATTGGGACTCATGAAGGAGCTTCCCATCTTCAATGTGTTTTTGGAGGGCCTTGTTTACATGCTTCTCTAATACTTTGGAGAGGGCCGGAAGAAGGGAGATTGGCCTGTAGTTGGAAGGGCCCGTCGGTTTGGCGTTAGCCTTTTTTATCAGTGGAAGAATCTTAGCATTCTTCCATAATTTCGGCATGTTGCCTGAGGAAAGGGAAGCATTAAAGTGCTGGTTTACCGTGGAGTTTATGGTGGGAGCTAATAGGTTCAGGATATTCGCTGGACATGGGTCGGTAGGAGAGCCAGACTTAATGCTTTGGAGGAGGGTCAATAACTCTTCAAGCTGAAACTCAGGGAAAGCTAGTAAAGATGGAGGATCCAAGAGGTGAAATTTGCTATTAGAACTAAGGTGAGATGTTAGTGAAGGCTTGTTGGATCACGGAGATCTTTTGTGGAAGAATTGAGCTTTTTGCTTAGACCATTCGTCCGTGCATGGCCCTTCCTTTGTGCCGGCTTTCAGGGCGGTAAAGGATTTAACTATGCTAAAGATTTCTTTACTCTTATTTTGGGCATTTTCTATCTTGGTTTGAAAGAAGTTTTTCTTGGCTGCCTTCACGAGAATGTAATGAGCTTTTAAGGTGTCTTTATACACCTGCCTGTCCTCAGGTAGATAGGATTTACGCCATTTCCGTTCCATTTTTCTACAATTTCTTTTGCTAGATCTGAGGGAATCGTTAAACCATGGAGCTGGTGGGGCCGACCTCTTTGAGGAGCGGGAAAAAACCGGTATCGCTGCACCAATGTTAGTTCGGAGCCATGAATCTATTGAGAGGGCGTCCGAGTCGGGGCAGCCAGACAGCTCCGGTGAGGAACGACCGAGGGCGTCTGCTAACATCGGGATGGATATATTATGGAACGTCCTGTAATTAGGGGACCCTCTGCCCTGCGTTAGCCCGAGGGGCTGTGGCAGAGTTGGGAATGAAGAATTTTAATAGGAGGTGGTCAGACCAGGTAATGGGAAGAGGTAGGCTTACTGATATGTCAAAGTTGTGAAAGATTTGGTCTAGGGTATGGCCCTTCTCATGGGTGGCCGAAGAAATAGATGGAAACATGTTGCAGGCCTGCAGCGTCTCCAACAAGGAAATTGTTTGAGGGTCTTTTCCATTGTCCATATGTATATTGAAATCTCCCAGAATAAGGCAGTTGTTGTATTTTAAGGCCAGGGAGGTGGTGGCTGTATTAAGCGTAGTAATAAAATTTCCAATTGCACCGGGAGGTCTGTAAATCAGAAAACCAGCTATGCTATGATGGGGGATAAGGTACAGCAGAAGCCTAAGGACTCTGCACCCTCGATGTTTTCCATCGGAATGGGAGAGCAGTCTAGATTTTGATTGTAAATTATGGCGACATCGCCCCCCTTCCCACTTGGTCTGTCCCTCCTAAGGATTTTATAACCCATATGGATGGCCGAGGTGATAGTACGGTTGGAGGCTTCAGACAGCCAGGTCTCAGTGAGAAATAAAAGATCAGGCTGTTCGTCTAAAAGTAGGTCATAAAATGTGTGGTTCATGCTTTTGCATAGAGCGACAATTTAAAAGGGTGGCCTTTAAGTCCTCTGTTTTCTTATTGTTTTTACACTTATTGTTGCGTGGGAAGATCTTGGGTGCGAGTTTCCTGGGCTGGAGGAGAGACCAGTTGCACTTATTGCATCGAAAGTCTACCTCCAAGCTCGGATCAGCGGCTGTACACTGACAAAATGGTAGCTGCCTAAGGCTAAGCAGTTTTTCCCTATTGTAATATAGTGGAAGAAACTCACCGGAGGGGAACTGGGCAGCATGGCCGGCGCCGGACGCCTCCGGGACGTTGACGGGCGCAGACGGGCTTGCCTTTGGTGCACCTTCAGCGCGCCAGCGGCGCGCGTCCGCTGCGCAGGTTTGTTTGCATCGGGAATATATAGGCTAATGCCTATGATGCAAACTGGATCGCTAATGCAGCTGAGGAAGCGGAAACTGCGTGGGCGGAAGTGAGGAGCCCGATAGTAGCCCCAGCCCTCCGCACAATCAGCGTATCAGCCGCGGCAGACCAGGACTAGAGGAAAAGCGAGATGCAAATCGGAGCAGCTAAGGAGGTGTAGGCAAGAAGAATCAAGTAAAGTGCAAGTGCCCGTAGGTAGGAGAAATTGTTAAAAAGCACAGAGTAATTCAGCCACACATATACAATTTAAAAAGTATTAAAAACCTAGTAGCAGGGCAGGAAACACTAAATCCTACCGCTGTCAGCTGCGCGTGTCCGTTTACATCAGGAATATATAGGCTAATGACTATGATGCAAACTGGATCGCTAACGCAGCTGAGGAAGCGGAAACTGCGTGGGAAACAGGGGCTCAAATTGGATCATAAATTCAAAGCTGTTCTGAACAGGGGCCCCCAAAATATGTTTGGCCCAGGGCCCCCAAAATCCTTAAGATGTCCCTGGGATGGCTACTTTGCCTGTTCTGTCCTCCAGGACTTTCTGGTGTGAACTTGGTTCACAGTCCCTCCTCCGGGGTTGGTAATGCTGGGGTATCTATTCTAAGGTAAGAAATCTATAACTAATAGTCTCTTTCAGATGAACAAGTTACTTTCGGTAACGATATATCTGTAAGCGACCTATATTAGTTATAGTTTTCTTACCACCCCACCTATGCTCCCTGCCCTGTAAACTGACTTCTAGGGATAGGGACTCCCTTGCAGGGCCCTAGTTTGGCGTACCAGTGGTCAGTCTTTCATGGCTCTGCGCTTCTGGTGTGGCAAGTCGTGTCAGAACTGACGTCAGCGCGCAGCAGCGGCGTCTAAGTAGGCACCGCGACGTCATCCCGGCGACCACAACGATGGATGCGGAGTCGACCGATGCCACCTACCGACACGCAGGGGTACTGCTGAGGATAAAATGCTCTGTATCCAGTTTGACGCCTGGGGGTAATTCTAAGGTAAGGAATCTATAACTAATGTATGTCTCTTACAGATACATTGTTACCGAAGGTAAGTAACTTGTTCTTCAGCTGAAATGATGCTCCGGACTACTGTATGCCTTCCCGCTTCTACCTCTCCTGCCTAAATTTCTGAAGAAGTTCAGAAACGACTGGCCTCAAGTCAATCTAGTAGCTCCGGATTGGGCCAGTAGAGTGTGGTATCAGAAACTGCTCCAGGAGCATCTGTTCTCCAATTCAGCTGCTACGTCAGGAGGACAGTCTGTTGCAGCAGCATGGCAGGCTCCTGCATCCGAGCCTGCACTACTTACTCCTCTATTCTTGGAGATTGAGTGGTGACAGTTAACTGCCTTTGACCTCCCTCCTGAGGTAGTGAATATAATTATAGCAGTCATTCATCCCTCCACCAAAGCCATCTATGCAGGACTCTGGGAGAAGTTTGTTGTTCGATGTTCTTCTCGGCATATCCAAACCTTACAAGCCCAGTTATCTATGTCCTCTCTTTTCCCTATCCTAACCCCAGCAAGCACTTGCTGTGGTTATTGCTAAAGGTTATTTGTTGGTCCTATCTGCCTTTTTATGATTGCCTCATCAGCGATCTCTGTTTAAATCACCTGTTGTGATGCATTTACGTAAAGGGCTGTCCCACCAAAACTTTTTGTGATCCCTCAATGGGACCTAAAATTGGTTCTCTCATTTCTGATGTGCACCTCATTTGAGCCAATTCACAACCGCCTTCTACGGCTATTAACCCTGAAGACAGTGTTATTCGTAGCAATCACATCAGCTCGTTGTCTGAGTGAGCTGCAAGCACTCTGTCCAGCAACCATATACTACCTTTTTTCCAGACAAATTAGTGCTAAGGATTAAGTTGCCATTCCTCCCGCAACTTGTGACGCCTTTTCACATTGAACAGTCTGTCACCCTGCCAGTGTTCTTTTCTCTCCACCTCATCCATCCAAGGAGGAAGAAAGACTCCCTTGCTTGGACCCAAAGAGAGCCTTAAGCTTCCCTATGGATCGCACCAAGGGCCATCAGGTGGACATCAACTCTTTTTGATGTTCTCTGGGACAAAGAAAGGAAAAAGTGTGCAAAAATGGATCATACCTAGATGGATTATGCTTTGCATGAACATCTGCTATGGATTAGTGTTAAACCTGGCATCCTTGGCGTGGTTGCCCTTGATGTTTTTGCCTTCTGTCCTTCTGTTTTGCTGACTTGGTGTTTAATGGCCTTTGAATTTTGGGCACTTTACCAGTGCTAAAGTGCATGTGCTCTCTACTTAAAACATGGTAACACTGGCTTATCCACAATTGGCATATCTAATTTACTTATAAGCCCCTAGTTAAGTGCACTACATGTGCCCAGGGCCTGTAAATTAAATGCTACTAGTGGGCCTGCAGCACTTATTGTGCCACTCACTTAAGTAGCCCATTAAACCTGTCTCAGGGCTGTCATTGCAGAGCCTGTGTGTGCAGTTATGCACTGCCATGTTTACCTGGCAAGTTTACCCTCTTGCCAGGCCAAACCTTCCTTTTTATTACATATGTCACCCCTAAGGTAGGCCCTGGCAGCCCAAGGGCAGAGTACAGTGTATTTAAAAAGTAGGACATGTACTTTTAAGTTTTACATGCCCTGGTTGAGAAAAACTCTTAAATTTGTTATTTACTACGGCAAGGCCTATCTCTCCCATAGGTTCACAATTGGATTTACCTTATTACATCTTATAAGTGTAATTTTCAATTGGGACGAGATGGGACCCCCATGTTTGGTGGCTCTGGAATCACAATTTAAAATCCGAACTTTGGTTCCTTCTGCCTGTCTCTGAATACACGCCTGGGGTGGGTGACAGCTGGGCTTTGGGCATTCCCTCCAGACAGCCACACACAAAGGGAGCTTAGGTGTGACTTATGGGTCATCCACATCCTGAAAGGACTGTGTCATGTACCCCCACAAAGGGCTGCATACCACCCCTGTAGTGAGGCTGGAGCTAGGGCAGGAAGGGCATGGAGTCTGTGTGCCTCAAAGGCCTCTCTTTGAAGTCTCCTCCACTTGAAAAGCACAACTGGGTACTGGACCCCTGACATCGTCAACTCTGTACACTTCTGGACCTGTGGCTACTCTGCCAGGAAGGACTGCTGAGCTGCTGAAAGGACTGCCACTCTGCTGGACTTCAACTCTGAGTTCAGCGAGCGGCGGAGTGCGTTAGGGTCATGCCGTTCGCTGTGATTTTGAGCGCCCGGTGCTTGTCGCGCCTTGTAAAATCATCGCGGATGGCACAATGCACAGCACAAGAGGGCGCAGCTTCCTTTCTGCTGCTGGAGTAGATTTTCTACTTGAGCGGCAGCTTAACGCGCACGGAAGGTTTCTCAACACGAGTGGTCGCGACCTGCCACGACCACTCGCATTGAGAAATCTGATCACCCGCGTTGAGTTTTCTCGCCAGGAGGTTCATTTTCCTCGCTCACACTCGCCAACTACACCTCGGTGAGCACAATCAAGGAAAAATCTCGCCGTGAGGTGGATTTTCCTTGCTCGCCAACTTGACGTTGACAAGCGCGATCAAGGAAAAAAACTCTGCTCCGCGAGGGAACTCCGTGGAGTGCAGAGAACTCTGCGAACGGAGTGAGTTCACCGCCCAGGGTTACTCTGAAGTAGCTACTGCCTTGCTGCCTGCTGCCCTCTTGCCTGGGGAAGAAGCCTAGACCTGGAACCCATCTTGACCCCAGGACCCCCGAGTGACTCACAGGGCTGGTCTGCTGGCCTTCTGATCTGAGCCTCGGGGACATAAGAGGCTTCCCACAGCACCTGGACCAGTCGTCAACGAGCCCCTGACCCCCAAGAGGCGCCTCTCAGGTCCTTGGCCCTTGGAAGTGTTTTTTAGCTCTTTAAATCAAGTTTTTGGGCTCTTCTTGAACAGGCCTATTCGCTCCGGAAACACGCTGCTCGCACAAAGGATCAGCGCGAGCGGATCAAGTTTGTTTTTTTCGCACAGCAAGTGACTGCAAGGCTTCAGACGGTCAGTCCGTGACTCCCAACGGCTCTTCGTGCCCCGTGGACCACCTCCAGGGATGCTCTCCTTGCTCCCAGCAAACTTCTTCCCCGCTAACGGGACTCTTGTCACAATTCTTTAGAAGGTAAAACTTCAGCGGGACTATATCTGACCCGTGTTCCATCAGGGTCGACTTGAACCTTTAGATTTGACACGGTTTAGGGCGACCAGACAACCCTGGTTGGCGATTTATGCCTTTAAGCACTATATTTCAAAATATTCCTTAAAAAGTCTTAACTCCGGTTCTGCTTATTGGATTTTTGGCCTGGTTTCTTTTTATGTGGTGTTTTCACTGTTTGAAGTGTTGAACAAATACGTTAGACGATGCCTCTTAAGTTAAGCCTGACTGCTCTGTGCCAGGCTGCCAGACGGTGAGCACAGGTTAATTCAGCGTGGTTCCTTCTTTGACAGGGTGCATACCTCTTCCAACCAGAAACCCAATTTCAAACAATTAGCCAAAAAACAGCCTTCGGAAGGACTGAGGGCTCACTCAACCAGGGCCAAGGCTTCAACCACGCAGAGTGCCTGTCTTAGACATCTACCTGGCTGCTATATGGGAGTCAGTTCACATGTTAACGAAGCACTGCTGTCTGGATAGCCAGGTCTGGTGGGAGGGACAGTTTGCCTGTTTGGTCCTGCATGACTTCTTAGTCTGAGCCATTCCACAGACCCACCACCCAAGAAGATACTTTGGTTTCAGGTGGACACTCTATCTAATTGCAAATTCCTCACCGACCCTTCCTCTTCCCCGTTCTTTGGAATAGGCTCCTTTTCTCCATCTTAAAACGGTTCATATTAGACATCTGCACACTGTCAAATCTGAATAATAATGGCTGCATGTCTTGGACAGCGTGGTCGGATATCAGAAAGGAACTGACGTCAATATACGCAGGTGGGGGTTATATGTGGCCCCAACGTCACTGCCAGGGTGGGACGGACCCGGTGTGCAAAGGATTTGCTGAGAAAAATCTCTAGATCCAGTTTGACACCTAGGGTTATTCACAATTTGAGGAATCTGGAGTTCTGCGGTTAGATAGAATATCTACCAAAAAGAGTGTTACTGAAGGTGAGTAATTTGTTCTTCTTGTCCTTTGGTTCGGCGGTATACAGGGCTTGGCAAAACTGTGTAAAGAACTTTATCTGCCTGGTTCCATTTCTTCCTAACAATTGCAGTGAACTATCTCCCATACTACTCTCTTGCCCCTGTAGAATTTTTGTTGTACTTTACCTAGGGCATATTTTACTTTATTAAGCTCCATTGGTCAGAGTTGGCCTTGGATGTTGACCGTTTGGTGCCAAATATTCTGGGCTAAAGTTTATGTCCATGTATTTCTTCTAGTCTTGAAGGTCATCTTTCAAATCATCATGTTGAGTATCTTGTTAAGCCTGGTCCCTTCTGCTAGACATGCCCCCTTGACTGCAGTCTTTATTGAGTCCCCAATACTTAAGGTGAGATTTTATATGTCATGTGCCAAGTGTCCTTATCAAGTGTGTCTCTTGAATGAAGGTGATGTCTCTTCAGTCTTTTCAAGACCTGTAGGACTGTTATTCTTATGGTAGTTGCCAGTTAGCTGGATGGACTGCATCTCGCTCAGGCATCCCATCCCTACCCGTCACTGTGTCTTTGTCCTACATTTTCATTTTCCCAGCTATCTTAACTAGGTGCTCAGCTCAAAATATTCCTCTAGTTCCTAGGCTCTGACACCACATGTAATGAGTAAAACTTCGCCAAACTTCGTAGGTCCACTAACTTTTTTGGGGCTCTACTGGTGGATTCATCCCAGTGTACTCCCTGTCTCCCCAGGTTCTTGTTCCTTATTTACTCTTGTACACAGTGGTCTTGTCATTTGCCTTGACTGGGAGTGACTTCTTCTGCTTCATTTATCTTCCTGTTTTCCCTGAGCTTCATGATGGTCATTTCAACTGCTGACTGGGTCTTGCAGAGTTGTGCTATTACTGCTTTCCTTTCTTTAAGCATACTTTCTGCATTGGGCTTGACATTTTAAACCCAACTCACGGTCTTCCATCTTTTCCCATTAATGCCGGGAAGTTTCTCATCTCGAGTTGTCTGGAGGGCTGTCTTCTCTGGGTGTGTCTTTACTCTGTATGTCATGGACTTGATTCGTTTCGATTAAGCACTTGATTCGGAAATGTTGATTTTGCCACTTAAAGCATAATTTGAAGGGGTGCCCCTACATATACAGGATTTTATGTTGTCTCTGAAAGTTTGTCACCAGTCAAAACGCTGTCTTCTTTATTAATGTAATTATCACCAAAGCTTGATAAATAGATAATTAGTGGCCTTCGAAAAAGGCTTTCTTACGTCTCCATATTTTGCTCCTTCACCTGGAAGTGATGTACTCATGTGAGAATGTCAGGTGGATGGGAGTTTTTATTGGGGGGGTCAGGTTATAGGCAGTTCTGCGTATACGGTCCTGCTTTTGGGTTCTGTTTCACCTAGGTCTAGTACTGATCTTAGAAGACGTGGTATAAAGTTCTCTATGTCATTACCTTCTGTGCATGATGGTATTCCTTTCAATCTCACATTATTTCCTCCGATCTGTTTTCTAAATCTTCAAATTTTTCTTGCATAATTATGCTCTATTAGCAGAGGTTGATTAGTCCTCCTCGAAGGGTCTCCTCTGAATGTCTTCTCAATTGTAGATTCTTTCTCTCAGGTCTCCAATAACTTTTTACACATCTTGGATTTGTTGTCTTAAGTCACTGTGCAAGGAGGCTGAGTCATCCTGTAGACCCTGAAAGAGATCTTTTAAAAATCACCCTATGATTGCTTGATCCTCTTCAGCATATTGTATTGGATTGATGGCTGAATCTCGGTTTTGGAGTCCTCTTGCTTGGGCAGGTCTGCATAGTTAGTCTTTCACTGATTGGCAGTGCTTGTTTCTTGTTGCAGCCATGTTTGCAACTTGAGATCCGCAGCAGTGGCACTGTCACAACTGCCTTTGGTTACCTTCTCTTACAGCAGCCCCACACTGCATCTCTGTGGTTATGTGCATGGTTGGGGCTCATTGCAAGTGTATAACCCTTCTCTAAAAGTGCACTATGTGATTCGTGATCTGATACATCAATGTCCTCCTTCATTAGAGGGTTTGTTGGGTGTTCTCTGTCCAGCCCCGTCAGTCTTTTAAGACCATTCAGATGTTGGCTGTACTTTTTGCTCAGGATTGCACTTGCCCCTCCTTGTGTAAGTCTCATTGTTAACTGCTCCTCCATGTACCTTGTTGCAGTGCTTATCCATACATGCCAACTGACCTGATTCGGGCGGGAGACTCACAATTTCTTTTTTTTAAGCCGAAAGTGGCTTTTTTTCAGTTGTCTCCCCCCCTGAAATCTCCTCTGTTTTCAAGTATTTTTCCCCTCAGAATCTCCTTCTTACCATGTTCAAAATGGTGGCATGCATTCTTGTCCTTTTGTATGGCTCGTATACTGAGGTGGCTTTCCATTCCAGACTCCATGCTGCCTGCCACCCAGCCCATTCTGCTTGTCCTTGTTGATCCTAGGGGTGTGCTCTGTTACTTTGGCTCAGAAGGGCTCTCCCTAGGCCTTTCTTTTCCCTTTGTCAGTTTCAGCCCTCCCGCGTGTGGACGCACAGCTTCCTTTCCTTGTTGGAGTCCCTGGTGTGCCTTCACCACACGTCTGTCCCCGACTCCTCATGCTCACGCTACCACGTCTTTCTAGCAGAAGAGTATCTCCAGTTCCTGTGGTGGATCCTCTGCTCTGCTCTAATCTGCATGTGCTGCGGCTTCTGTTCCTGATGCACTCCTCATCTATTTGCCTGCCTCCAGCCCAGCTGTCACCCTCCCGGGTGTCTGCAGGGCTGTGCATTGGGTTGCCGCCTAACCGGTTTTATACCAGCATGACCGGTATTCTATTGTCGCTACCAGTACAAAAATTAGGAAAATAACCTAGTAAATGTAAGCAGAAAACACTTTAACATGTGCCTTAATGACACCCGGATTGATAAATTAAACAAAGACAGAAAGGCCACGTTAAAAATGAAAAAAGACGTTCCCATATAAATTTCTACTAAATAATCAGGTCTGGGCCTTTGGAGAATCTTAAAATGTGAGCAGGTAGTTCATATTTTTTCTCTGGGAAAGGTGACAAAACATAGCTGTGCGACATTCACTAGGATATCTAATGCAGCACAATTTTCTATTCCCAAGTGCCACTGGTTGTATAAACCTTTAGATTTCGACTGAAAGTGTATTCTGAGAGCTAACATCAGTATAGCAATTTTAAAATAAAGTGACACAAGAACACTAGAACGCTAGAAAGAACGCTAGAAAGGATGGTTTCCAAAGCATGAAGGTTTATTAACAAATTAGTCAAAGTTACAATCTTTATTCATTTAGTAAATCAATTGTAAATGCAGGTATAAAATTCAATATAGATAATAAATCCAAACAGAACATTATCAAGAAAATGGAAGCATAAATCATGTAAAGAGTGCAAAAGCAGAGAGAATATCCGTTCCATAAAGCGAAGGGGAAATCCCAAGCAGGTGTCAGTCTTTCAGTAAACCAAATTAAGGTTCTGACAAAAAAACAGAAACTTTCCTCTGAATTATCAGAGTTAGGGAAAGGTCTTCCCTCGGCCAAGCCAGGATAGGATCTCCTAAACTATTCTTAGACACAGAGTTAAAATATATTGTATTCTTCCAGAGCTTCAGTCACCAATGCCCCAGAGAGGGGCCAATCAGGATGCACAGCTTTCTTGGACTGGGTAGACTTCCCTCGTTCTCATCGTCGAACAAAGGTACACACAGCTGCATGACCTTAAATGTATCAGCAGGCCGGACTACATGGTACAGGAGGATCATCCTCATCCTCGTACACAGTGTAAATCGCAACAAACTTCCAATTAATTCTATCTATTCTAAGATTTCTAAAAGCAAACAATGAGCTACTCTTCTGAGTAACGAAAGTTATCTTGTCCTGCAATGAGAAGGAAAACATGAAAGCACATTTTGAAATTAAAGTTAGAACAGTGAAAAACACTTTTAAATAACTGAGGTCTACTCGCGGTTAGGTCAACTTAAGGAAATACATTTGGTTATTTGTGAATATACTATTGCTAATGATTATGCTTCGATTACACAAAGTGTGGCGTCTTCATACATATATGGCCACACATTAACATACACAGATTAATTTATGATTAGTAAAATTATAAAGTATAAATTATAAAGCATAACATTTTCCTCTGCACCAGTCCCTCTCTGATGGCTAGAATAGCCGTCACACAAGACATTTAAACACCCTATGACTGCATTACCTGTTGCTGTTTCCCTTAGAGTTCACCAGTTCCCTTAACTCATCATAAATCTTATATTGCTTATCCTCTAATTCTATTTTGCCCCTCTTTCTCTTACCTTTTGAGGGTGTTTTATTTGCTTTTATTAATCTAAATCCCTTCACCACTACAAATAAGCAAATCACACAAACGCCAATAATCAAAATGGGCCTCTATAGTTCCTAGAAGTTCACTACTAATATTGCTACTCCAGCTGCTTATAGCAGAAAATGCCTTCCCAGTTGTTTCCCTGGCACCTTCTTCTCATTCCTTCAATTCCGTAGACACCCCATGGATATTCTTCCCATACTTTCTGATCTCTTTGCTGTTAACTGGCGATGTACGTACATCACTGACACACTTATCAGTATATTACAGACTCCGCCCTCTTTTGTGAACAAAATATCTAAAGTAAGTCTGTTCTTTAAAATCCTAGCCCTAATAGCTATCAGTTCCATATCCATAGCAAGCAAAGTTCCCCTAATGCTGGATGCAAGCTTATCAACTAAAGTAGAAAGCTTTCTAATCTTTAAGTCATTCAAAACAACACGTACTGAAGGAATCGTAGCCCCAAACATGTCTCCCACTATCTGTGAAGCACTACTACATTTGACCCTCCCAGGAAGAGAGGTTTCCTGGCTGTCTATGTGATATACCTTAGGATACACTAGTGCTAAACAGCAAGTTCCCACCCAATTAGCAAATAGCATTCTTTCCTATCACACATAATCAATTCCAGGAAAGACAGGATCATTCCCTGTGCTAGAAATTGGATTTCTGGTTGGCAAAGGTATGCACCCTGTGCAAGCCGAAACCGCAATCCTAGTCAGGGTAAATCAGATACACAACCTAAATTAACCTGTGCTCCCCCCCGTTAGTAGCTTGGCACAGAGCAGTCAGGCTTAACTTAAGAGGCAATGTGTAAAGTATTTGTGCAACACTTAAAAAAGCAAAACAGTAAACAACACCTCACAAACGTAATCCACACCAGGTTAGAAAAATAGAGCTTGATTTAATGAATAAAGCAATACGAGAACAACAAAAATCCAATAAGTAGAACCTGAAATATGAATTGTTAAAGAATATCCTGAAATATAGTGCGTAGAGTAATAAAGCACCAACTGGGGCTATCTGGTCACACTGGACCAGTTCAAAATCTAAAAAGTCAAGCCGACCACTGGTCGGATACAGGAGCCACGCGGACCCCGCTGAAAACAGTACCTTCACGGAGGAAGCGTCGACTTTGAGGAGCGGCCGATGTTGATCTGAAGTATTGTAGGCGATGTGTCGGTTCAGAGTGGCACACTTCGGGAATGCGTCGGCGTCGAACCCCTGGCGATATTGGCAATGCGTCATCGTCAAGCCGCGCTGTCGGTGCTGTTAGTCCTCGAAGTGGCGATGAGTCAGCATCAAAGATATTGTGTCAGTTCCGACTGGTGCAACAGTGGTACTGCATGGATTCTTGCAGGAAAACAGCCAGGAATCCCACCTCCAAGTGCCCAGGACTGGATTGTCACCACTTGGCATGGCAGGACTCACAGTTGGCAGAGGCTGTAGCAGGGTTGAATGAAGTCTTTGATGCCCCTGAGACTTTCGAACAGGATTTCAGCCAGCAAGCCCTTGGATTCACTTGGTTCTGAGGATGTAGATATTCAGGTCCAGTCCTTCTCACTGCCAAGCAAGGAGAGCAGCAAGCATCAGGGCAGGCACAGTGGAGCAGGAGTCCAGTATACAGCAGAGTGGCAGTCCTTTCAGCAACACAGCAGTCCTTCTTGGCAGAGTGTCCTCAGATACAGAAGTGTACTAAGTTGATGGTGTCAGGGGTCCAGTACTTATACCCAGTTGTGTCTTTGAAGTTGTGCGACTTCAAAGAGAGGCCTATGAAGCACACAAGGTCCCTGCCCTTCCTGCTGTGGCTCCAGACTCACTACAGGGGGGTATGCAGCTCTTGGTGGGGGGGGGGGTGGCAGACACAGCCTTATACAGGTGCAAGTGTTGGGTCTTCCTGGGCTGGATGGGAGGGAAGAACTATCAGCCTGGTGATGGGCCATAAGGAAGTGTATGGCCCATTAGGCAAACCTCAGTTTCCTTTGTGTGACTGTCTAGAGGGAATGCGCGAAGCCCAGCTGTCACCCACCCTAGACATGTATTCAGAGACAGGCAGAGGCACAGAATGGTTAAAGTAAGAAAATATAAACTTTCTAAAAGTGGCATTATCAGACTTACAATTTAAAATCCAGCTTTACCATAAATAGTGATTTTAAATTGAGAGTCCAGACAACAAACTCGAAATATCCATCTTGTCCCGATTGAAAAGTGCACTTATAAGATGTAATAAGGTAATCCAAATGTTAACCTATGTAAAAAGATATACCTTGCAATCTTGAAAAACTAATTTACTAGTTTTTCATTTCCAGGACATGTAAAACTTGAAGGTACATGTCCTACTTTTTAAATACACTGCACACTGCACTTGGGACTGTCTAGTGCCTAACTTAGTGGCTTTATATATTAAGAAGGAAGGTTTGGGCATGGTAAGTGAGTTATCTTGCCAGGTTGACCTGGCAATTTTATACTGCACACACATGCTCTGCAATTGCAGGCCTGAGATATGTTTAAAGGGCTATTGAGATGGGTGGCACTGTCAGTGCTGCAGGCTCACTAGTAGCATTTAATTTACAGGCTGTCGGCACATGTAGTGCACTTTACTCAAGACTTGTATCTAAATTAAATATGCCAATTGTGGATATGCCAATATTACCATGTTTTAGAGAACGAGTACCTGCACTTTACCACTGATCAGCAGTGGTAAAGTGCCCAAAATCCTAAAACCAGCAAAACAGGTCAGAAAACAAAAACGTCAGGGGAAACCACGCCAAAGATGAAGGTCTAACACCCAGCAAATATCTTTTCTGTGTAACACAGATCTTCAAACTATGACCACATTGACGTAATCCCCTTCTTTGAAAATTTGAAATATTCACCTTTCTACTAGTAAAACATAACTTCCCTTGTTGTTGCCAGTCTAAGCTCAGTTTGGGTTGTACTTTTCTTTTCCCACACATATTCCCCAAATTCTTTCCCAATTCTCATCTCAATTCTCAAGCTCTCCTATCCTCCAAGTCATCAATGAACTTCTCCTCAGTCAGAATTAACGCATAAGTTACATTTTGCCTAAGGGCACAGGCAGTGACAAGCTTAACTTGAGATCTAAAAAAATTCCATAGTGTCCATGTCCTTTGCATTAGAATGGGGTTTTAAATGTTTGTATAAAGGCACTTCTGAAAAAAACAATTCATATTTATATTTAAAGTGGTCCTAACGGTACCGCAAACTAACGATTATACTGCATGAAATACCAGAAGTAAGGGGAATGTGGTGGTAAGTCCTATCTTCCGCCACAGATGGAGGTAAATGAGTTCACACATAACAGTCCTTGGCTTGCATTATGCTAGTGTACTCATGTAACAAGTTGAAAAAGACGGAGGAGGAAAAAATTGCCTTGGAAGCTTCCCTATGCAAAATTCTGAAATCAAAACTACACTGCTCTAAGGGAAGCAATAGGAGTTGGCTTGGGGTTTGATTTGATAGGGTTAGTTTCTGCCAAGGAACTTAAACCTATTAACAGACTAACCATGAAAATGATAATGACAGTCAGTACTATAGCCACACTTAATCTCCATTGTTTTTTTTAAAAGATCACCATGGTTTCTCCACAGCCAGACCTTAAAAAAATACAGCTAAAAGAAAAATGATAACTAATTGTTATTTCTACTAGTGCAAAATTGCAAACCTGTTTCAGGCAATTATTTGATGTACAATTTTCTTCGAGAGGCATCACTAGCCCTACTTTTATCTTCATCTAAAATGTTAAACATTTTCTTCCGCAGGTGCCTTGGCCCTAGGGAGTTTCAGAGCTCAGTAAAGCTCAGTTCATAGATGTGGTTCCTATGTAGTGACATTAATCAATCAGAAGAATGAAAATCATCAGGCAATCTTCACTGTGATAGCCTTCTTCACAGTGGTTATGCAGGCACTGCCTTTGATCACCAGGTTCATAAAAGATCAGATCAAGTTCACAAAGTATGTCCACTCAGGAGCGGAGTACCTTCGCTTAGGCACCCTTGTTCCTTTTTGATTTTCTGGCTACTGGCTGTTCATCTTCACTGTCCTTTGTTCACTTGGCTCAGTCTCTTCAGTGACAATCTGCAGGATGCGTTCTGCAGACGCACCTGCTCTCAGTCTCTCATGACGCCTTAGCCACCCTTCTCTTCTGTGATTACCACTAGGCACATTGCTCGATCCTTCTCCTGGATCAGAACTGTCATTCACTGTGGTTATTCTTGGCTTATTCACCACAGGCTCAGCACTCTCCTTAGTTTGACTCTTAGATACTTTTCGACTTTAAGGCTCTTGTCGACTTTGAGACACCTGGGCGTACTCTTCTCCCCTCTCTGCTCCTTCAGGGCTGTCAGGAGCACAATTCCAGATATCAGTGTTTGTTGCCACTACTTCTTTGCTACTATGTCTTATTCATAACCTGGAAGGGGCCACGCCAACAGGGTTCCAGGCAGATTTTCTGACCTGCTGATTCACCAAGACCCAGTGTCCAAGATTGAGGTCATAGTACTGCTTCTGATTTGGAAGGGCAGTTGCTGCAAGATGACCACTGTAAACGTAATGCTGATAATGTCGATAAAAATCAATGGCTGCCATATTATTTTTAGGAGTTCCGATGAACTCACATCGTTGCCGTCGGATTCACCCAAGGTCACCTCCCCATCAACCCTGAGTCAGAGACACGTGGTCAGGCAGGTCCTGCGGCCCATTCCCACGCTTAAAGAGTAGCAAGTCACAGGTGGGGTCCCCACAAATTACAGGCAAACACGCACCCAGGGGAAACCTTGATCAAATCCACAGATGGATAGTTGCTCCACAAGTCCGAGATAATTGTCCCCAATAAAACCCATTTTGCCAAAGGCTTGTGTTCCTCAGTAATACCACAAGCTAGATACTACATTTAGATAGGTACACTCAACCAATCATGACACGACATGCACACCACACATAGTGATCATGGGCTCCTCACACCAGACATCTGGACACGTACGCACTGGCCCACATTAAGCTCTCCTCGAGGTCGAGAGCCACTTGTGTCCTTGTCAGATGGCGCACATGTGATTGATTTATGACTAAGATGCTCTTTTTGGAATGTAGAGAACATTTTATTGTACCTCATGAACTGTATAAATTGACAGGCAGAAATTTGTACATCAAGAGATTTTGAGCAGACTCCTACTGTCCAAGCTCTCCAGGCCGCAGCGTTTAATTAAACCAACTTGTTCCTGTTTTGCCAAACGCCTCTTGTTTTTTCATTTATTTAAGGTAAATTTATATCCGAGCAGCACCTTTCAGAAAATATATTACTTGATCATACTTGAACATGACCTCAGAAGATGGTGCATTGGTCTGCGCTACCCTCGGGGTACTCTATTTGGCCTCTATATTGCCACTTTACATTCAGCCCTCACTGGGAACCACAATATCTAAAAAAGTATTAAAATCTTCCCACAGTACTTTCAAAATCTTCACAAACTGCTCAAACTGTGAGTACCACAAATTGGGATTCTCTCTCAATTTTGGAATTTGATTTGTAAATGTAGTAAGATCACTGCGATTCCAGGGCACATGCACATACCTTAGGGGATAAGCGCTAATGTTAGAATCCCTTTGATTACCCTTTTACAATGTCCCTCCTGAATCCTCCTTGTCCTTTTTCCTGTTTTCCCTATGAGCCCACTTATCCTTGATTTTCTCAAGATTACTCCATTTCCATGTGCTGATCACTAACTTCTTAAATGTGCCTTTCCTAAAAGTTCTCATGCTGTTTAGTGTGTCGTCCTTATATGTATTCTAAAATTCTTCTGCAAAGTCTCACTCTTAGTTGAATCAACATTAAACTCAGGAGCTGCCCCTTCCAACATTGCCTAGGCTTCAATAGCACATTGGGTAACTTCTTTACACTGGAACAGAAGTTCCTACTCATGATATCCATCTACATATCCCACATCAAGGTTTCCTTTGATGAACTGGTCAAAATCTACATTTAACCTAACAACATTTATGGCCAATGGGGCTGCTTGTGTTATGGGACTGTGATCAACCTCCTCCTTTGTTCCACTTCAACTTGAGGTTCTTCCTGATCAGGATCGTGCTCCCAGTTCTTAAAAATCCAGTAACACTTTTTGTATCAGGCACTGAGAACACTACAGATGGATCGGTTTCAGTAGCACAACCTTGTGTACTTGAAACCCATACAACCACTTGGGAACTCAGGGCTGGGGCAACAGTACTAGCAACTGGAGTTGTTACTTTTGGGACAGAGACAACAGGGGGTACTCCTCCCATTTTAGTTTGGACCTGTGTATTAGGTGCAGTTGCGTTATTGTCAACATCTAGTTGATTCCCACCAGCTGGCTGAACCAATTTATATGGAGGTGGTCAGGAAGCCAGTATATCCTCCAAGAACTCTTCACTAGAATCACTATCAATGTTTGCTTCAGGCTGTGAACCTCTGTCGCCCCCATCTTATGCTGTCTTCTCCTTCTGTTTGCTATTCATTAATACAGGGTACAACCTAGTCCCCTCAATCATATCTCTTCTCCATATTTGTTCTTTGGCATCCAACTTTGCATCCACCCAACTACGGACTATCGTTTTAACTCTGGTCTGATATTTCTCTTTGTCTTTTGCATGTCCGGCATGCTCCCATGTATTTAAAGCCACATTCTGTGCTGATCTAGGTGGGGTATTCATGTCATATAATACTCGCCTCAAGTTTTCTATTATATTTATATTAGAGGTAGCATATTGGAGAATTGCTGGGACCATTCTTTCTCCGTGATCTTGCTCCATTGTTGAAGCCAAATGCAAGTGTGAAGTCCGACATTTAGCTCCATATAATAAACGGGTGTGCCCTCAGGAGGAGCCCTCACAAACAGGGACCCTTACATTACCTCTTAAGAAATCTCTATTTCCTAAAACATTTTATTTTTACTTTGAATTCAGTGTATCCAAATCAGTATTTCGATTTAAACAAGTGGCGATTCTCAGCGAATCGCAATGTAATACGTAGTAGTATAAGCGTCCAAGCTCACACTCTATTCTGGCCTTTCATAGCCCGGCATCTGTGAATGGGTGACCAATAGCAGAGCTGCACACACACACCAACCGATCAATACCAGTGCGGCTATTTATGACGTTACTTGCAGCACCTCCCCCAAAAGTAATTGTGTGGTAAAGTCATTGCGTGGTAAAGGCATGCATTGTAAATGCGCGTGTTAAGTCATACAAAGCTCAGAGCACCTAGTGTAGAATTTACAGTATTACTCTAATTTCACATTTCAAGGTGCTCATATAATGTACACATGTGCGAGGTTAGGGACGGGAATGAAACCCTGTTCCCTCGATCATGTGCCCAGTTGCTGTTGGCACTTCAAATGAAAACTGCGAAGGGGGCTGTGGTGGCAGCTAGAGAATGCTGGGCACATTTTGGTTGTATTTTTTAACCATCAGCAGTCTTCTTTCCAGTTTGAATATCTGTTTGACAGGGAGAATTTATAATTATTGAAAAAAGGTGCATGGAGTGAATACAAAACCATACTAAACATCTTTTAGAAGGAGTAGCTCTGTGATACATAGCCTCGCCATTATATTGAAGACAGTTAAGTGAGATGTGGCATTGCCATCAATAAGATTGTATTTATTTATTTATTTATTTATTTATTAAGGAGTTTTATATAGCGCTGGCCGGACCCGGGGGTATCGGAGCGCTTTACAGCAGTTTTTTGTAAGAGTCATACAATAGAGCAGTGTTATACATATTGGTTCGGAAGTCCAAGTGTGCGGTGCAGCATTGAGGTAGTACGTGAGTCCTGAGATAACCTCATTGAGTGCACGTTGTCTTGGGTTGAACCTCTTAGGGGGAGGGAGGAACAGGAAGGGGTCAAAGGGCAAGGATGAGGTAGGTCTTTGTGATACAATGTCAGGGAGCAACGGCGAGCAGGGATTTGCGTTAAGGCCGGCGGCTATCCATTTGGGAGGGAGCGGTTGAGGAAGAGGACTTTTAGGTGTTTTTTTAATTTTGTGAAGGACGAGATAGTTCTGATATCTGCTGGGATGGAGTTCCAGATTTTGGGCGCGTTTCCGGCGAAGGACCGTACGGCGTTTTTTTGTTTGCGTGTTTTCATAGGGATGAGAAGTAGGGTATTGGAGCTCCTGAGGTATCTTGTCTGACCAGCCCTCTTGAGTTTGGCGGCCAGGTAGTCAGGTGTTCCTGTGTGCAGGGCTTTGTGCGTGAGGCAGGCAGTTCTGAAGCTGGCCCGCAGTTCGACTGGGAGCCATTTTAGTTCTCTGAGTGCTGGGGAAATGTGATCGTATTTCCCAATTCCAGTGACCATTCTGGCTGCTGCGTTGAGAGTTGTTTTGAGGGGAGCTAGGTGAGATTTTGTTGTACCAGTGAGAGTTGCATTCCCATAGTCGAGTCTGGATAGCACCAGTGATTGGGTGGCTTGTTTGAGGTCTTTGGTTAGGATGAATGGTTTGATTTTGTTGAGTAGCTTCAAATTGAGGAAGGCACTCTTTGCGGAGTTTTTAATGTGTTTGGCCATGTCGAGTTTAGGGTCTAGGGTGATTCCTAATGATTTTACGGGGTTTGCCAGAGTGAGATTACCGTTGAGAGCATCCATAGCTTTTAGCCATTCTGCAATTTGAGGGTTCTCTTCTTTGTTGGAGATGAGGAGGATCTCAGTTTTGTCTTGATTGAGTTTTAAGTGATTTAGAGACAGCCAATGTTGGATTTCTTTTAGAGTGTCATTTAGTCTGTGAATGTCATCTATGGAGGAGGTTTCTAGGTAGATCTGGGTGTCATCTGCATATAGGTGGAAAGGGATGTTGGCATTTTTAAGTATAGTGGTGAGGGGTTCCATGTATATATGTTGAACAGTTGTGGTGAGAGCACTGAGCCTTGGGGGACGCCCCTGAGGACAGGGTGTAGGTCGGAAGTAAAGTTTTTGATTTTTATCCTTTGCGAGCGGCTGTGTAAGAAGGAGGAGAACCAGCATAGGACCACCTCATCAGCACCTACCCTTTCTTGTAAAGCCTTGATGAGTAGTTGGTGATCAACCGTGTCAAAGGCTGCCGATAGGTCCAGTAGAATGAGTAGGCAGCATTTGTCGGTGTCGAGGGATTTGTGGATATCGTCTGTGATGTTAAGGAACGCGGTCTCGGTGCTATAGCCTTTTCTGAAACCTGATTGGTGGGGATCAAGAAGGTTGATGTTGTCCATGTGCTGCGTCAGTTGTAAGAGGACGCATTTTTCAAGGATTTTGGATAGGAAGGGGAGATTGGAGACGGGTCTGAAGTTATTTAGGTCCTTGGAGTCAAGGCATGGTTTTTTTAGTAGTGGCGTGACTTGGCCAACTTTGAGGCATTCAGGTATGACGCCGGTTCTCAGGGAGCTGTTTATGATCTTGCACCAGAACGGGGCTATGGAGAGTTTCAGTTTTTTGGTCAATTGGGTGGGTATAGGGTCAAGGACGTGAGAGGCGGGTTTGGAGGTGGAGATCAGCTTGAGGATCTCGGCTTCCGGGATGGGGTTGAAGGACTTCCATGTTTACGTGGGGTGCTTGCACGTGCTGTCTATTGTCACTGGGGGCAGGCTTTTGCAGGCAGGGTTGACGTTGACGTCCAGTGAGAGCTCAATCTTGGTGATTGTTTCTTCGAAGAAGTTGGCGAAGTTTTCGCACAGTTTCTTGGAGGCCTGCATTGTAGATTTAGGGGGCTTGGAGGTTTTTTGCCTGATGATTTTAAACAGTTCGTTGGGTCTGTTTTTTGCGCTATCTACGGCAGAGCAGAAAAAGGTGGATTTTTCGCTGCTGATGTGTTTTTTGTACTTCCTTCGAGCTGCTTTGAGTTGTTCGTGTAGGCTTGTGGAGGGGTTGCTCCTCCATAGTCTTTCTGTAGCTCTAAGTTGTCTCCTTTCGATGTTAATGTCCGTGTTGAGCCAAGATCTGGATGGGATGTTCCTGGTTTTTTTTAGTTTCAGGGGGGCTGCTTGGTCTAGAATGGATGTCATGATTGTGTTGTAATGGGCGATGAGTTCTGTTGTGGATAGATCATCCGCGGAGGTAGTGAGGATGGAGTTAACCCTTTCCTCTAGGTCACTCATGTTGATCTGAGTGAGGTTTCTAGTCCATTTGGGAGGGTCTTGGGTGGGGGGTTGGAATGTGATTTGGTAGAGTGAGGTGGAATAGGATTAAGTGGTGGTCAGACAAATCCACGGGCAGGGTGTGGTCTATCGTGACTATGTCGCGTTGGGCGATAATGGCATCTAGGGTTGCTCCTTTGTTTTGAGTTTCCTCTGTGCAGTGTTGGGTAAGGTTGTTGCTGTGTAGCAACTCATTCAGGTTGTGGATTAGCAGGTTTTGTTCTTCATTCCAGTGTAGGTTGAGGTCGCCCAGAATTAAATTGTTCGCATCTCGGAGAGAGCAGTGGGCAATCAGGTCGGACAGGTGTTCAGTGAATGTGGTGGCGTTGCCTGGGGGGTGGTAGATGAGGTGGCAGATTAGAGTTTTGTTGTTGCTAGTGTTAATGTTGACGGTTAGGCATTCAAAGGTGTTGTAGTTGAAGGAGTCTGTTTCCGTCACGGAAATATTGTTTTTGTGGATGATTGCTATGCCTCCACCTCTTTGGTCTTTTCTATCTTTGTTGGTGATTGCAAAGCCTGGGGGGACAAGAGTATCCAAGAGTGGTAGGGAGGAGTCATTTAGCCAAGTCTCGGTGATGAATGCTATGTCTGTCGTGGGTGAGGATGAATTCCGCTAGCTCTGTGGCATGCTTGGTGGCTGATCTGCAGTTTATGAGCATGCAGTTGGTGGGGGTGGTCTCTGTTTTGGGTTTCTTCGTACGGGGGGCCGTGGGGATGATAGTGCGGGTGTCTGGGGCACTAGGGGATTTCGGAAGGACCTGGTCTCTTCCCAGTCCGGTGATCACCTGAATTTTGGATTGGAGGATGACAGTAATAGGATTGTCGTACGAGGAAGCGAGGTCTGCCGCTTCACTCTCAGACATTGCATTGTATGTAACATTTGTATAGTGCTTCATATCACTGGTGTTGCCCCAAAGGTTGGTCCCGGGTGAACAGTGACTAAGAAAACCGGCTTGGGGTGTATGGTTTGGAGATTATATGTTTCTAGGGTGACATGTGGCCATCTTCTGCTGGTCTCCACGGTTGGAGTATTCGGTGTTAGTTTATTTGGCATGCCCAAGTTGAGGTCTGATTTTCAATTTGAGGCAGGGATTGTTGTTTTGGAGCGGGTAGGTCTTAAGATATCTTGGAAACTCCCGATAGTTACAAAGGTTTCTTTTTATTGCTGGGGAAGAATACACAAGAATGAATCTCTGTTCCTCAAAGGATGTCCTTCCAATACATGATTTCATGAACCTGGGGGCTGTCCAAAGTGGGGACACTCTAGATGTTGAAGAACCTCTTGAAAGGGAGAAGCAGAGTTTGTTCTGTAGAAAGATTGGCCCAGCTCCATGAATGGCCCAATGGCCAATGGCGAGCGCCTTGAAAGACATATATAACTTGCCACAGGGAGTCAGGGAAGTGCTAAAATGGCAGGCATGGTGTGACCACTGATGCGAATTGCAGAAACTGTCTGGCATCTGGATTGTGGATGCACTGAAGTCTTGAGTAGTAAGACAGAAGACATTGAGTTTATTATATTGGTGTAGTCTAGGAATTAGAGAAACAAGGCATTGGTGATCTGTACCACACCAGTGACTAGCAGGATCTTAATGTCCTAGTCACTCTGCTTCAACGCCTTAGAGCGGCGCACTGTTGACTGCCATGACCTCCATACACACTTGACTACTTCTTGGATAGTAGTAAGTCCAGTCTCGCTACCTCTGCCTGCTCGCTACAGAGACTTGCCTGCAGGACGGTCGCGAGGCCAGGGCTAGCTGCAGAGACTCACTGTCACTGTCTGGGTCAATATACTGCCGCCCTCGATCCCCTGATGGCGTGCAGCCTGTCGGACCCGTGCGGCCCCATCCATATCTGCCAAGGTTTCAGATTGCTTATGGGTGACTTTTTCATAACTTCAGTGAAATTGTGAGTGACATTAACGACTATGAGTGGCACTTTCTTGTGAACTATATAATGTCACCCACACTTGGTAGTAGCATGCCATAGCTGCCCAGTTTTCTGATTCCATAGGTGTGACATTTCTGTGTTTGCAGTGCTCAGGTGTGACATCTGATTGCCATACTTGTGACAGTGGAATGATATTTTATGGTGAGTGCAGTCAAGCAGTTTATCTATTTAATGATTGCACGTCCCTAGCACCACCCGGTACATGCAATGAACATAAGCACAGCTCAGCTAAGTTGTGTAGATATGCCTAAGATGGGCCAAAATGTACTGACTGTAGTGTAGGATTTACCAGTTTCTGCACATAAATGCAATTCACTAGGCTGTCTTAAACCAAGTTTATATTTATTTCTATGAACCCCAATGTACCCCAATCTAGGCCTAGGTAGCTACACGACCTTTTACCTACTTTGTCCTACCTTGCTCTGCATAACGGTTCTAGCACTGACCTTTTACCCAGTTATGTGCTGAATAATTGTCAATCAATTTCCTTGAAACTTGCCTCATTTATTATGCTTGAGGATTCTTAGAAAAGTTCCCAGCACATGACATACATAACAGCATGAACATACTCTGTATAAAAGTCATGGCCATCTTCATCCTTGGGCAAAAGAACAACTATGCATAATTGCAGATATTGATTTAGGCTCATTTACATAATCCTACTTACAACACATCGATTGTGCAAGGAACCCTGAGGTTATCTTTTTGGTATAAAAGAATTCTACCTACACTAGATAGACAGAGGAGAAGCTTCCTCGCTGACACAAGACGCTGAGGTCCCTACACGCAGAAGCTCCAGCACCCAGTGATCTGAAATCCCTTGCGGGTGTCCAACTCGAGACCAAGACGGGGGTCCTCCGTTCTCTCCCGTCCGGTTATGGGGTTGGCTCTTTCCTAGGGGATTCTTGGCTTTACACCCACATACATGCTAGGTACAGTTAGGTACACTTAGAAGGGGTCCGCATAGTAGGAGTGCGCTTGATTACTGCCATGTATCTATATGCCTGCATATATTCACTGTTTTAGCACCATGGTAGAATTCTACCTTTTATTTACCCTGTTGGTGCTTGTAATCTTATACATCTGTTTCTATCTAATGATTGTTGCAGCAAACATGTTTTATACTAGAATGTTGCTGGTTCAATAAATGCTTATTGAAAAAGTCTGCATCGTTTATTCTGTGTATCTCTCTGAGACTAAGTGAGCACGAGTGACTGGCGAAAAGTACTGCACTGTTTCCAGGATCTCTGAAGGATCATGGGTTGTCATGTTCGATAGTTGCCAGAAACTATTTGCTCCTTGGTAAGGTTAGGGGGCTTATGGTGGCACTGTGAGCTAGCTGGTCTAAAGGCTAACATATCCTTTGGGGGTTTCTGGAACCAGTTTGGACACCAGTCCCTTAGTGTATGTTGTCTAAGCGTGCAGGTCCTATATAGATTTGTAGGAACTACACAACACTACTACACCCCACCATAACTACCTCAAACCTATACAGCCCACATTTCCTACTGTCCAACGTATACCTCTTACCTCTGTTGCCATGTATCTGAGATTACCCCATGTAGCTGCATATACCCTTTAGGTAACTCGGGCAACTACTACTGTTTACCGTATACTCCTTGTGTATACCGGGGCTATGTATTTGTGCCTATATGCTCTTTTGCTACGCCTATTCTATATGTAACTTGTGCAACTGCTACTGTTTGCCGTATACCCCCTATGCATAATGTTGCATACACTGTTTCCCACGTTGACGCATCCTAGCGTATCTACCTCAGAACCTTACGGACCACTTTTCCTACTGTCCACCGTATATGTCTTATATACTCTGTTGATATGTATCTGTTCTTACCCCCTATAACTGCATTTACTCCATATGTAACTTGAGCTATTGTTATTGTTTATTTTTGAGTTCCTTTGTATACTGTTGCTATACATGTAACTCATACAGCTGCTTCTGTTTATCTTATAACTCTTGTGTATATTGTGGCTATGTATTGTGCCTGCTACATGTTTGTATTTACCCCATGTTTAACTCTTGTAACTGTAACTTTGCCATCGATGTAAAGCGCTCAGATACTTTTGTGTCAAGTTTGCGCTATACAAAACTCTATAAATAAATAAAATACTTTGTCTTCATGGTAGAGGGAGGATTGGATGAAATGATTAACCTGGTGAAGAAGGGAGAGGTTGAAGACCATAATCACCCATAGGTTCCTGACTTTATTTGTGACATTTGCAGCGATCCTAGCTCCTGAGGCCAAGCATGGTTGATGGTATGTAATCATCTCTATTTTTGGAGAGATGATCTACAGTTGTTTTGCAATATTTATTTGTCCAAAGCCAGGAGACGCAATCCTAGGGCACAAAAGTCAAGGTTCGAGGAATTCTCCAGTTTGATGGTGATTAGGATGTCGTGACAGTGTACTCGTAGTGGATTATGTTGAAGGTCGTGATATGGGAGAGCGGTAAGTGTTGAATGTTGAATGGAAGGGGTTGAGCCTTGAGAAACGCCTGTGTTGGAAAAGAAAGGGGAAGACCAAACTAGACGAAGGGAGATTATGTGAGATATTTTAATTAGATATGATGGGCTACAGTAAGGGCAGTCGCTTGTATAATGAGATTACTCAGTCTCTGTAATAAGGCGAGATGGTGATGTGTCGCAAACACAGAGGTAAGGCCCACTGGTAGGATGGGATTCATTCTGTTGTTTTCCACATTAGACCTAGATTATTCCAGCTGGTGATTAAGGTTTCAGTACGATTGCCATGACGAAATCCAATTTGATAGTCATAAAGTAAGTTGTTTCCTTTAAATAAGGTAGAGAGCTGTGTGAATTTGATTTTTCCAACTAGTTTACTTAAAAATGGTCCTAAGGACATTACTCTAAATTTGAGGGATCAGCAGGGTCAAAACCTTACTTTTTGAGTATTGGTTTCAGGTAGAGGTCACTGCGGAAGATGCCAGAAGTGAGGGAGTAGTTCATGATGGCCCTGGCTCTTTGTGCTGCTGCAGTGGGGATGATAATATCCTCGAAGATATGTATAGGGTGACAACCTTCTTTGAAGTCAGTTGTGTCACTGCCTTTAATGCACCCTTAAAAGATCCTTCGCTGTTAGTGTGCTGAAGAAGAGAAAACTTGAGGGTGAGCTGATGTGATGAGTCTTGAGTGGTGGAGTCTTTAATGGACATCCGAGGTACTTGGTCTACTGCGAGCTGTCTAGGACTTTGGCTTTGGCGATAAAGCAAATAGCCAGTATGTGTGAGAGAGCTTATGAATGAATGATGCTTGGGGAGATACATTCAGTGTTCCAGAATCCTTAGATCATTTTGCGAATTCTTTTGGACAGGTTGCATGGGAAATGTGTGTCGTGTAGTGTAGACTCTTAACTTTCTTGATTGTGTCTCTGTATAGTCTTCAGTGGCATTGGAAGTGCAGCTGCTCGTTCTTGTTATGAAGTTTTTTTCCCCATAGCATTTCTTTGGCTCTGTGTTCTCCCTTTACTGTCTTTAAGTCTTTAGGGAGATAACCTGTCTTACAACGGTTTTCTGATAGGTTGTAGGTTTTGAGAGTCGATAGTATTTTGAAGGAAGAGGTAGTCAGTAGTGAAGCTGCTTTACAGATGCGATTGGGATGTTAGCCAGTGAATCAGAGGATTAAAACACATTAGGTTGATGATTCTTTTTTCTCATGGTCTAACGAGTGTCTTGATGTCAGATGTTGGAGTAATACATGATTGACTTTGGGTCCACTGTATGGGCAGAGGAAGTTTTATCTAGGCTCTTCATTGAATCTAGTAAGTATGGTTGCACTTTGCCCCTTGCTCAAGACAAGCCTGAAAGACATGAAGGGTACATTAGCCGAGTCGTAGAAAGGAGCAATTTAACACTTACCTTTGCTGAAAGTTCTAGTAAATCTTTCACCTGATAGTATGTCCAAGAGTCTATAAAAAGGAAGAAACAGAACAATGTGGAATGAGTCGAAAACCTTTTAATATGTGGCTCAGACTTGCCCTTGATTTTATTGTTGCCTTTCAGAGTTTGATGTGCAAGTGTTTTGAAGGAATAACTATTTTAACAAAACTGTGTGGGATTTTTTTTTTACCACTTGAACCTAGCCATAAAGCATTAAAGTATAATTTATACTAATCTGATGGATACTTCTAACTCAAATTCCTCATCTTTGTGAGTGTTTCCCAGGCACCAGTCTCTATTCCAGAAACTTTAAAGCAGTTCTTCTGCATGCAGTAGGAGGCCTCAAATGGCTCCACGCTGATGTTGTTCGGCTCTGAAAGTGACAAGCTGAGCCGCATATAGGCACCACCCCTGCTCAAGTTCTCCTTGGACTTTGACCGAGCCTTTTTTCCAAAAATATTCAGTGTGCAAGGGAAAATGTCACCCCCTAAAACATGTTTTAACCCGTGTAGAGAATGTCACAAACGGATATCTGGGATGAACCTTTACAAAGTCTGTTTGTGGTGCCTGGGGATGGACCGCGACTCTAAAGCCGGCAATAACTGCCCTAGATGAACCCAAAGGCCATACAGGGCTGAAACTTTGTTATGTTATGTTATTTAATTTTATAACGTGCGCAGCTACTCCGAGGAGTGTCCCGGCGCGATTCAAGAGGGGTCACTGATTACCACTAGACAAAAAGATAGGTTTTTAATTTTTTCTTAAAGGCCAGAGGATCTTGGGTATTGCGAAGCTCAAAAGGAAGAGCATTCCATGCCTGAGCCGCTTTCACGGTGAGCGAGCCACCGCCCAGCCTGTGACGAATGAAGCGGGGAACTTGTGCCAGAAGCTGTGCTGATGAGAGCAATTGTCTCAGCGGGACATAAAAGGAGAACCGCTTCTGCAAATAGAAGGGGCCCCGGCCATAAAGGGCGCGGTGGGCGATGACTAGGGATTTGAACTTAACCCGTTCTGCCACGGGAAGCCAATGTGGTGAGCGCAGGTGATGACGCACACTTCACCTAGTGGGAATTTCAAGGAGAAGCCTGGCAGCCGCATTTTGGACAACCTGAAGCTTGTTCAGTAAGTATCCCGGGATACATTGCCAAACACAAGAAGACTCCATGCCATGGCCTGTCTAATTCCAAATGAAGGTCCTATTCCATAAAGGCGCTCCTGTGGCAGTTCGTAATTGCAATCGAAGTCTTTGGGTAGATCCGTGAAAAAGTATAAGAAGTCAAAGCCACTCTCTGACTCCACAGAGGGCGCAAGGGCCTCAACATGCCTCTCGGTCTCACTATTGATCTTCATCGGAGCCGATTCCGAGTTTGGCACAGGTGCACCCTAAATTTCCAAATCCATCCGCAATGTTGCAGCAAGTAGAGGCCTTTAAGTAGAGGCCTTTAGAAAGGCCATGTTGTATATATTTGTCTCTTACCCGGCTCCCTCTGGTGTGCCTTTGAGCCCAAGAATGCACAGGGGCCTCCAAATGGACTCTCGCCGGCAGGTCTGCCCTCTGCACTGTTTGTGCCCCTTTGACCCGCATTGGGTGCAGCGCCAGTTCCAGTGCTGGCTTCGGTTCCAGCACGATTTCCTGCGTCAGTCCCTTTCGCATCAATGTCAATTGCGATGCTGAAGGAGGTGCAGCCTTTAGTTCTATCTGACTCTGATCAGAATCTTTCACGATCAAGAAAGCACCTATCTCCGAGCGTCATGCACCCTTATGGCAACCCTTCAGGTGCCTATACTTTGCACTTGCACTGTAGGACCTTGACTTTATATAATCTGTTCGGCCTAGACTCAGACAGTGATAACTATGATGAAGGGAGCAACTTTGTTCCCCCAGTATGATGAAGACAGCTGGCCTGAAGAGCTCCAATATGCCAGTGGGCCTTGTGTTCCCCAGTCCTGGTGTAGAGGACCTAGAGGTTCTAGATTTACACCTACCCATTATAGAAGTAAAGACTAATATCTTGACAGAAGTACTTCACCTGGCCAGACTCCCATAGAGTTACTATTACAATTTATTGAAGCCCTTACGGATACTCTTTTGAGTGCTTGGTTGAAACCTTGTTCAGGTCTGCCACTTAACTGGCAGGTTGGGCATCACCATCACTCTGCACCAGGCAACCCAGCATTTCTCTCTAAGCACGTAACGCCAGAGATTCTGATGGTAGGCGTTCACCAGCAAAATGAATCCCAATGCTTTTCCTACGACTCTGCCTGATCGCAAATCTAAATACATGGAGACAGTTTAGAGACAGAATTTTTCATCCGCCAACCTGGCCCTCAGATCTGTGAATGCCAGCTGTCTTCTGGGCCACTATTCTCATGCCCTTTGGGATTCTGTGGCACACGTTTTCCCCACTTTTCTGGACGACCTTCGGGCTTCTCTTACCAAAGCTATTCAGGACGGTTGTGGTGCAGCAAAATTTGTGATATGCTCTGGTTTGGACACAACTGGCTGCTTAGGGCGAGCAAAGGGCACTATGTGGTATTTCTGCACCATGCCTGGATGAGGTCTACGGGTTTCTCAGGGGGTGTCCAGACATCCTTAATGTACATGCTGTTTGATGGCTCTCACTTTTTTTGGTGAAGAAGCCGACTCAGCCTTAAAGCATTTCAAGGAGAGCAGAGTACAGCAGGTTCCTGGGGCCTTTCTACTCCTACAAGACAATTCCACCACCAATTTTTCCCTCTCCATGGCTACGGTAGAGATTTTCCATTTCGACAAAGCCAGACTCCTCCTCCTCTATCCGAGTAGACCTTTCAGCCCTTTCGTAGTCCGGCAGAAGGTTCTCATGGACAGCGTTAAGGACAGCAGAGAAAATGTGCAGCTAGTCCCCCACCCCTCCAGCAGCACCGCAACCACAAAACCGCTTTAGTATGTTCTTGCTGGTACACAACCACCCTGTCGGAGACAGGATCTATTATTTCCTTCAAGGGTGCCAGGCCATCACTTCAGGCAAGTCCTTCAAATTGTCCATCGGGCTGTGCCCTCCCAATTCTTTTCCTCTCTGCCTCACCTTCCACCACCATCATGGTGGATCACCTATCCATCTTGCAGCAAGAAGTGCTGGCCCTTGTGGCCAAAGGAGTAATAGAGAGGGTTTGGGCCTCAGAAGTAGGAACTGGATGTTACTCCCGCTACTTCTTTATGCCAAAGAAGGACAGAGGCCTTTGTCCTATTATAGATCTTCTCCCTCTCAATACCTTCCTGTGGATGGACAAATTCAACATACTTACACTTGCCCAGGTCCTGTCTGCCCTAGACCCCAGAGACAGGGTGTGGTGTTGGACCTGCTGGAACTTATTTTCATATTCCCATCCTGCCGGCCTACAGGCACTTCCTGCGGTTCATGGTGGGACTGGAGCATTTTCAGTTTGCAGTGCTCCCTATTGGGCTCAACAGGATGATGGCAGTGGTTGTAGCCCACCTTCTGATGGCGGGGTTACCAGTCTTCCTCTACCTCAATGACTGGCTGCTGAAGGAGGGCTTGCCCCAAGCGGTTGTCAACTACCTCCAGATAACGGCAAACCTCCTAACATGGTTGGTGTTCACTACCAGTGTGCTGAAATCACACCTGACTGCTTTGCAGACTCTCCCTTTCATCTGAGCAATTCTTGATACTGTACGGTTTTGTGCCTTTTACCTGGAATGGGGAGTCAAGGAAATTCGGGCTATGATCACACTGTTTCAGCCTTTGTCCTGGATCTCAGTGCAGATGACTCTGATGCTTTTGGAGTTGCTGGCCTTCTGTATCCTGCTGGTCAAACATACCACATGGCACATGTGGGCTCTGCAGTGGGACCTCTAATCCGAGTAGACACAGCATTGGGGAAATCTGTCGGGTTGTATCTAGATTTAGAAGTTGACTGCAAAAGATCTGCTGTGGTGGCTTCTGGACTGCAACTTGGTTAGTGGCAGGCCCTTCTCCTTACCCCACCCAACGTTGATAGTGGTCACAAATGCATGAGTTGGCGAGGTCATCTGGGAGAGATGGAGATCAGACGCCTCTGGTCACCGGCAGAGACTCAACTCCACATCAATTTGTTGATTTACTTGTATTGAAGACTTTCTTGCTAACTATTAAAGACATGCCGGTGCAGGAGGTTGAGGACAATGCACCGCCATGTGTTACTACATTAAGCAAGGCGGGTGGGTCTGGGGGCCCTGTGTCAGGTGACTCTGTGCCTCTGGAAGGGGCTGGATTGCCTGTGAATTTCTCTGGTGGTATACCACCTGATTTGATCTTAAATGCCAGGGTGGACAAACTCAGTTGCGGATCATGAGTCTCAGTTTCACCCAGAGGTGGCACATGGCATCTTCCAGCAGTGGGAAGAACCCTGGCTTCATCTTTTCACCATCGCCCAGAATGCGCAATGTCAGCACTTTAGCGTGTTGGACTTTCCAAGGCAGCACTGTGTCAGAGACACCTTCCGTCTAGAGTGGAGTTTGTGACTCCTGCATGCCATCTTGCCACTACCTCTCCTCCATAACTGGGCCCAAGTCACAGTGGTACTGGATTGGGCCAGGAGAGTGTGGTACTCAGAACTCCTGGGAATGAGCATCTGCCTCTTAGGAGGCTTCTGTGCCTGGAGGAACTTCTGTGGCAGCAGCAGGGCCGGGTGTTGCACCCAGCCTGCACAATTTGCATTCCCATGTTTGGAGATTGAACGGCAGCAGTTGACCCCTTTCGACCTTCCCCCTGAGGTCCTTGATGTCATCTTGGCAGCGAGGTGTCCCTCCACAAAGTCTGTGTATGCCAGCTGTTGGGGCAAGTTTGTGGATTGGTGCAGCACCTGACATATTGACACGCTACAGGCTAAGGTATCTGAAGTTTTGCTGTTTGTTCTTTCTCTGAACCAGCAAGTACTTGCATTGGGTACTGTTGAGGGCTACTTATCAGCTCTTTTATCTTTTTTGTGGTTGCCATATCAGCTTTCATTATTTAAATCAACTATTATGTGATTTTTGAAAGGTTTACAGCATTTGTTTCTGACAAAACCCTCTGTGATGCCCCAGTGGGATTTGAACTTAATCCTCACTTTTTTTATGTGCACCCCTTTTGAGTCTCTGCACAGTTGCCTATTGAGTCTTCTTACATTGAAAACGGTCTTTCTCCTCGCTATAACATCGTCTAGGCATATGAACGAGCAGCAGGCTCTTTCTATCAACCCACCTTGTAAAACGTTCTTTCCAGATAAGTTGGTGGTGAGGCCCGAGCTATATTGAAAGTGGTCACTCCATTTCATGTCAGGCAGGCTATCGCTCTTTTGGCATTCTTTGCCCCACTTGATCCATCTAAGGAGGAAGAGACGATCTATCGATTGAACCCTTAGAGGGCCCTAAACGTTTATATTGATAGTACCAAGGAACATCGAGTGAAAGATCAGCTCTTTGTTGGTTTCTCTGGAACAAAAAAGGGCAATGCAGTGCACAAATGGACCATCTATTGATGGATCGTTCTCTAAATAAAGATGTGCTGCACCCTGGTGAAGAAGCAGCTCCAAAAGCCTAGTGGGCTCTCTCCAACAGGACCAAAGCTGCTACCACTGTTTTAGCATGCGGAGTACCTGTCCAGGACATTTGCCATGCAGCTACTTTGGTGTTGCTACACACGTTCACGAAGCACTACTGCCTCCACAGTCCGGTCCATTGAGAGGAGAATTTGGTATGAAACAGTTCACAGACCCACCACCTTGGGAGGTACTGCTATGGTATCTATTCACAAGGTGAGGAATCTACAGTTAAAAGTATCCATCCAAAGAACAAGTTACTTACCTTCGGTAAGGCTCTTTCTGGTGGAAACTCGATCTAACCACAGATTCTGTTCTGTGGCCTGGACTCTTTTTAGTTTAAATCTAAAATGGTCCCAGTTTTAGGGGGTCTGTATACTGGTCATGCCAGTCTGCTAAGGGACTGCGCGTCTTAGGGCGTGGACAGCCTAGAAATCAACTGACATCAGCGGGTGTGTGTGGTGCTTATAGGCTGCTCCACTCGTCACTTCCAGAGCAGTACACTCACAGGGCCACATTCAGGTACGCAGGAGAACTGCTTTAAAGTTTCTGGATCTGGATCTGGATCTGGAGAATATTCACAAGGTAAGAAATCTGTGGTTAGAAAAAAAAACACCAGAAAGATCATTAACTAAGGTAATTGACTTTTTCAATTGGGCACATTCATACCTATTTCCATGGTTGACTTGATTTTTCAGAGTGGTAATTTGTATAATATTAACCATATCATGCATCTTTGATGTAGTCTTATGTGTACGTGTGTATATGTTTTATGGACAGATTTAGAAGCCACACTTTGGCAGAAAGAGCCTGGCGGTAACCAGCAGCGAACACTGACCTACACAATCACCTTATCCAACCCAATCATTGGAAAATTCACTTCAGCAACTGACAAGCAGGTAAAGTGCTGCACAAAGACAAAATCATGGTTGTTAGTGCTGACGCTGTAATTGTTCTGATTGCAGCAAAACATCCTTATGTAGGTTAAAAATGTTGGAAAAAATATGTAATTACTTGCAATGATACAACGGCTGAATTTCACTGGTTTTGTACGAGTGAAACCCGAGCATGACTATAATGTCCCTGTAACCTTTATTTTTTTCAGTGAGATTCTAAGGTTTTTTAAATTCTATTTGCTAACTTTAACAACCCTGTAACCTTTGGGTTTTTTAAGTGAATTTCTAAGATTTTTCAAAATCTATTTCCTAACTATAACGCCGCTGTAACCTTTGGTTTTTTTAAGTGAATATATATATATATATATATATTTACTGAAATACTGCCAGACCTAAGGGAGAAGGGTCTGAAGAATCAAAAACAACTGACGGGTGATTTTCTAGACATCTGGCAGTCCCCTGCTCTCTAGGGCAGCATTTCCCAAAGTATGGGACAGGACCCACTGGTGGGTCGCAAGTCAATGTTTGTTGTGTCGCGAAAGTCCTGGTCTGTATGTAATATTCAAAATGATTAATGCTGTTTCGGACTAGTGCAAAGGTGCTGAACAGTGTCCCTAAGTCCAGTTTTAAAACAAAACCTTGCAATTAACCTTCCAGTATTTGTTGCTGCAGTTTGTTTACTTCACAAAGCCATTTCAACAGAGAATGTGCTCTATACATGATCATACACAACAATTCCACTTGTATATGACTTTCACTCATAAATGAAGAAATATGAATGGGACCTAAGAGTCAGAGCTGGCTACTTTGGATCTAGGGAACAAGGTTTGAGTCCAGACATTGACTCAACATCATCTGATTCAAGGCAAATCATGTAATCTCCTGTGCTTAGCACAAAAATAGATACGAGGCCTTATCACATATTCTGCTGCAGAAAATGTTTTTCAAATTTTCTAAAATGACTGGTATCAACACCAAGATTTTCCGAAGTCTTGTGATTTTAGTGAACGGTTGTCACATGCCAGCACCCCACTCTTAAGTGTCCCAGCTCCAGACTCCAGTGTGGTTCACCGTCGGCCACTTTTATGGGTCGATCAATATCTTGGCCACACCCCAATATTAAATGGCATGGATCAAGGTTGCAACGTTTACAAACAATTGCTGTTATTACATTAAAAAATCACCCTGCCTCATGTCCTTTTAAGCTGATCTGGTCACAAAAGTTTGTTCTAAAAATAAGGTTGTGGTTCTAAAATCTTTGGGAAGCACTATTTTAGGGTAATCTGAATATTCCATATCGCTTCCCCATTACGATTCTGTAAACGAGTAGATCCCGGGAAGTGATGAATTGTGACAAGTTGGGCCAGAAGGTACAGTGCAATCCAGGAAGCTCCACTTTCTTCGTTCAGTGAAACGATTAACTTGGCCAGCCATGTCGCAATCTAAAGAAGAGTGGTTGTCATGGCACTGGTAAGAGACCCTTGGTTTTGTTTCCTGCTGACTTGAATGTAGCGCTAATGAAGATGGATTACATTTAATGAGTAAAAAAAGATCAGTTAAATGATTGTGATACCTGTGTTTGACTGAAATATAAGAAAGAAAAAGAGGATCTCTCCCTTTCTGGGCTCATCCAGCTGCTGCTTCTATGCAATTTAGCAGCAGTAGATACACAAACCGTAATTTACAATCTGCAGCATGTGCTGCTGCAGATCACATGGTTTGCACAATCCTGCCATCTAGGGTTGGGCGCAGGGTTTGCAAGTCGTTTTTCTTCAAATAGAGGTTTTGGTAGGGCTCAGTCCCTTTTTGGAATGAAATTGTTGATCTCCCTGCGAATTTTCTTTCTCCAGTATTGGATCTTTCATCGATTCACATGCTTGAATCATTTCCAGTCATTGCACTGGGAGCCCCACGGTACAACTAGTAATGTTAAACATAGCTTGGGAAGGCCAAAAAGCCTTCACTTTATTATCATATCTCTATCATTTAAAAGAGACCAAACTCCAACCAATCAGGTTGCAGCACCCTCTACAACACTCCCCTGAGAGGCTTCTGTCTCTCAGATTTTCTACTGCATGTCGTGTGAGGGAGTCTCGCTTGAGCTCTGCTCAGTTCAACCTACTACTGAATCTTTAGAGGGATTATTATGTATATATTATCACCTGCTAACATCTGCTGAACACATCTGACTGCCCACAATGTCAGAACTGGTTAATAATGGTCTTTTCAGACCATGTGGAACTTCTGGGAAGAAGAGGCTGCATTCTGAGGACCTACACAGGGACTGCATATACTGCCTCTATCCATCTCACAAGGTAAAGGATTGCATGATCCGCCGTACTTTTTGATCAAAAACCTTAAAAGACAGAGAGGGGAGTTTAATGCTACGGCTTCCAAAGCTAAAAGCCAAGGAGGACATGGTTTCTGGGGAGGATAGTGAGGACTCTTCCTCATTGGCCAAGAGGATTAAAAAAAGGAGAGGTCAGAAGTTGTCACCTCATTAACCTCCCAAAAAGTTTAAAAGAAAATACTCACCCATGGGTCTTTTAAGGAGCAAAGCCCCTCTGATAAGCATTTTCAAAAACATAAGATGCATGATATCTCCTCAGAAAAACCAGGAAAATCTAAGTCAGAACCTTCCCCATCATCCTCTCAGGTTTCTCACAACTTCAAGAAACCGTCTTTGGCACTGTCGACTGAGAAATCGTTGACAAAAGCGCCATTGACTAAGAAATTGTCTACGCCATCGACGACTGCGACTGCATCGACAACGACGACAGTGATGACGGTGATCATAGTCAGTTAACCGATGATAACACAGTCAACGACGCCCATCCTGTCGATCAAGTTAGTCTCTGCCTCTTCAGTGGCAACACCGTTGACGGTGAAACCAATACAGTCTACAGTGCCAATCAGACCATCGTCCACGACGTCGACGAGAGAAAAAAAAAAAAAATGGGGAAAACGGTTTCTTTAATGCCGGAGTATACATTTTCAAGCAAAGTATCCACCTTGCCACCTAGTCACCTATTGGATGAGGATGAGTTTGACGATGATTATCTATTTGGTGTGACACATTGTCTATCGGAACTGCACGTGAAGTATCAGCAGGATGACGAAGAAGAAGAGGAGTATTATGGCCAGGAATATTATCCTCCTCAACAAGAGGGACTACATTACACAGAGCAGTTCCAGCCATATCCGCAGCTTCAATTCAGGAGGATGTAGTATGGGTTCTGAAAGCATTAGTGTCGGATTTACAAATGATGCTCACAGACAATTACAAGTGCTTCCCATCTACAACAGCCTCACCTAGGCAGGTTACAGCACCTCCTCAAACCCCGCAAGTACATCCTTCCACTCTGCAAACACCACACAATATTCCAACAGCTGCCACTAAAAAACATACACCTCAATCCAAAAGCATCCCAACAGATGATAGTATGTCTTCAGATGTAGACGGAGTGAAAGGGGAACTTAGAGATGTCTGCACTGAGTGGGATGGTTATCTAATTCCGGCTCCATGATCTCCAATACCACCACCTACAAATTCTCCTCCTGTGGATATAGGAGGATTTCATAATCTCCTGGAAAGAACTGCAAAGAAATTTGACCTTCCAATGACCACAAATCAATCAGACTGTCTCTTATATGACTTCAAAGAAACGTCTTGTAAGACCATCAGAGCTAACCCTATTGTGGTTTATATATGAGAGGAAGGTATTAAAACCATGAAAAATCCGTCAACAGTAGAGGCAGTGTTGCCACATCTAAACAAAAAGTATAAGGCCCTGGAAAATTCTCCAGCTTGCCTGATTGGACACCCGAAACCTGACTCTGTTGTAACCCAAGCGGACTAGCGCCGTTCAAAAAAAATCCATCAGCACTAATATCCGCACCACTTGATAGGGAGGGAATGCGTCTGAACAACATCGGAAAGCGTTTTTCCTCTATGTCGGCGTTGACAGTGCGAGCAGCTAATTCATTGGCAGTACTCGGACAATATGACCGATAGATGCGGTCAGACATGGCACCATATACAGATCGTCTGCCAGATGATGTCAAAGCAGAGGCCAAAACATCCTACAAAAAGGAGAATGAGCCTCCTCGTAAATTGCCTGCGCGATGGACATTGCGTCGACAGGCTTCAGACAGCTAGCAGGTGCAGCATCCTACAGAGGCGCAGGAGTGGTTGAAGGCCACTTCTTTCAGACCGGAAGTGCTGAGCAAAATTTTGACCTCCCATATGATGGTGAAGCTCATTTTGGTAAACGTATTGACAAGACCTTACAATCTATAAAAATGGATGCAGCAAAATGTGGGTACTCTGCAATATAGAAAAATCCTTTTCATGGAGTACAAGGGCAATTTTCTTATGGAGGAGGTAACCAACCATACAGGGATCAAACCTACCAACCTGGATCTCAGCAGTTTCGACCGTAACATCAGCAGCAACAACTTCCTTGAGCAGCCTACACAAGGCAAACCCAAAGACGAAAGCTGGGTCCACAAGGCAAGGACACAGGAAGGCGACAGTGGCAGAATACAAATACCGGCTACAGCTCCATCTCCTCCTGCATTCTTCAAAAGCAAAATATCCAATCAGCTCTCCAATTGGAGAGAATAACAGACCAATGGGGGTTGGACCTAATTACATTTGTTCCACACTGGAGTTCTTTCAAAACCACCTCCTACCCCACCCCTGAAGTCCCCTCAAAAACATCTGCATCTTCTAAGATTAGAAGTCTAGACCATGCTCAGCAAAGGGGTCATAGAATGAGTCCCTGGAAACCAGAAGGGAAGAGGTTTCTGCTCCCGTTTCTTCTTGATTAGAAAGAAGTCAAGGGAATAGAGACCCATCCGAATTTGAGAAAATTAAACAAATATCTAAGAAAACAGACATTTTACATGGTCACAATTGATTACATCCTTCAACTTCTGAATCATGGAGATTATATGACAACATTAGATCTCCAAGATGCTTTCTTCCATTTTCCAGTTCATCCACGCTATCAAAAATCTTTAAGGTTCATAATAGCCAGCTGCCATTATCAGTTCAAAGTTCTCCCATTTGGCCTCTAATCAGCTCCCCATATTTTCACAAAGTGCCAGGCTCCAGAAGCTGCATTCCTAAGGCAGGAATACCACCAAGTATTGTCATAGCTCGACGATTGGTTGGTCTAAGCACCTTCCCATCATTCTGCAAAAAGATCAACCAAGGCATGCTTACGTCTTTTCAACAAATTAGACCTTAAGTTGAACCTACAAAAAATCAGCCCTTCAACCGTCCACAAAAATAATGTTCCTGGGGGCTACACTGGATACAGTGCAGGACAAGGCATATCCAACACCAGAAAGACTAACAAAATTGATGCACTTGGCCCTTGTAGTACAAGGAAAAAAGTCACTTTTGGTTCGCCTATTCAAATCCCTGCTAAGGATGATGTCCTCTTACATTCCTTTGGTACCATTTTGCCACCTGTGAATGTGGTAATTGCAAGAAGAACTGGACAGACAATGGGTCCAAATGCAAGAATATTTCGACGATATAATTTGTGTCACTCCAGGAATACATACAGCACTTTCTTGGTGGAATCGAGAGACGGATCTCTCCACAGGCCTAACCTTCATACCCCAAGTTTTCCGATTTGTAATAACAACAGATGCTACCTTAGAGGGTTGGGAAGCTCATCTCCAAGATTTGCAAGTATGCGGCAAATGGGAACCATCTCAGTTACTTCTGAATATCAACCTGCTGGAACTCAAACAGTACACCTAGCTTTACAAGATTTCCTGCCTAGAAGACAAGGGTCAGCAGTGTTCCTCTGCACAGGCAACACCACAGCTATGCATTATATCAACAAGCGAGGGGGTACAAGATCTCAAGCTCTGTCCAAAGAGGCACAGAGGATATAGAAGTGGTCAATTAGTCACCAGATAAACCTGAAAGTTGAACATATGCCATGGGAAGCAGAATGTCATAGCTGACACAGTAGCAGGATGAAAAACAACTGCCGCGAATGAGAGATCAATGATGACGTTCTAGAGGTAATTTTTCATGAATGGGGCATGCCAAATTAGACCTGTTCACAGCCTCCCAAAATCGGAAATGCTACTTCTACGCAAGCTGACATCCACAACCTAGGTTGTTGGGGAATGCGTTTTCGATGCCTACGCTTTTCCTCTGACTCCTCCCCTCACAAGGATTCTCAGAGAGATGAAGACTGAGCCCTACAGGATAATGCTTATAGCTCCGAGATGGCCAAGGCAACATTGGTTCACAGAGCTACTTCTCCTATCAGAGAGACTGCACATCCAACTACAACCACTTCCGTCTATGCCGACTGTGAACCAAGGGCAAATACTTCATCCCAACCCGAGATCCTTACGCTTGTCAGCTTGGCTCCTGAATTCAGTGAGTTTGTGCATTTGAACATCCCTAGAGAATGCAAAGATAATCTAGCGAGAGCTAGAGCAGATAGCAGAAATAAGACTTATAGTCTTAAATGGAAGCGGTTTTGTATCTGGTGCCAACGGTCAAGCTTACAACCTATGTCATCTATACCTGAGGAAATTCTTGCTTACTTGTTGCATCTGGCATAGTCGGATCTCGCTCATGCTGCATTAGGATCCACTTAGCGGCCATATCTTACGTCATAAGATCATCAACGTCACCATTGTTTCAGTCTAGCAGGCTCATCAAAGACGTCTGAAAGGGCTTACTAGGGTGTATCCGCCAGTAAAATGTCATTCTCCGCTCTGGCTATTTAATACAGTACTCTCATAATTATTGAAGGACCCATTTTAGCCTATACACAAAGCGGACATTACATTTCTTTCTTGGAAAATGGCACTCCTACTGGTACTAACATCAGCAAGAAGAGTAGGTGAAATACAGGCATTCGCCATTCAGGAACCCTTTCTACAGCTCAGGAGTGATGGAGTGATTCTGCGAACAAATCCAAAATTGTTTCTGAAGATACCGTCAAACTTACATTTAACTGATAGTCTTAAAGAAATTTTTTCCAGATCCAAAAGATGTAGTAGAAAGAACATTACATTCCTTGGATGTTAAAATATTTTAAAGTTTTACCTTGACAGGACAAAACAATTCCGTAAATCAAATCAATTGCCAATAGCGTACAGTGCTCCTAGGAAAGGTTATCCACTGCCTAAACAAAGTATAGCAAGGTGGATAGCAAATGCCATACATTTCTATCACCAAAAAGCTGGCACACCTTGACAGGCTAAAGTGCGAGCTCATTCTACTAGAAGCGTATCGACCTAAACAGCTTTGTTTGCCGGTGTGTCTATACAAGATACCTGCAGAGCTGCGACCTGGAAAAATAGATACACTTTTACACAGCCCTACTGCTTGGATTCCACAGTCGTCAGAGATGCGGTGTTACATCATCTTTTTCAGTAAAGGTGAGCTCTCATTGTAAGTTATACCCCGCCATCCACTAATATATTGTACATATTTAACATTGTGTGTATATATATTTTTATGGTTATGTACAGATATTTTAATATTCATATATAATGTTTTATTTAACAGCTATTTATTCTGATTTAAGCTTGTGGATCTAAGAAAGATCCAGTACTGGTTACTTACCTATAATTGTAGTTCTACAGTATTGGTATCCTTCATAGATTCAAATGCTACCCACCTTCTTCCCCTGAGAGGCTCACCTTCTCTTTGGTACTAATACATATTCACACTTGCTCTGATAATCTGAGAGACAGAAGCCTCTGAGGGGAGTATTCTAGAGGGTGCTGCAACTTGATTGGTTGTAGTTTGGCCTCTTTTAAATGATAGAGATATGACACCAAAGTGAAGACTTTATGGCCTTCCCAAGATTTGTTTAACATTACACTGCTTTTCTAATTGTAAAGTCTGAATCCCACTTCAACGACGGGGAATGATTCAAGCATGTGAATCTATGAAGAATATCAATACTGGAGAACTAGTTACAGGTAAGTAATTTCTTATCCTGCATAGAGCTCATCTGAAACTTAGGCTACTGAAAATCTTAGTAACTTTTAGCGTTACACACATCTTTCTGAGTCGTCTCCAGCTTGTCTCTTCTTGGATAATTGTATCAGGTGCGATCTGCAGCTTGTCTTTTCTTTGGATAATTGTATCTTTTCCAGTATTGGATCTTTCAGAGATTCACATGCTTGAAGCATTCCCTGTTGTCGAAGTGGAAGTCCCACGGTACCTTCTACAGCAATACAATAAAGTACACATAGCCTATAATGGCTCAAATACATACATTTTATTTGTTTATCCACAATATTTTTAAGGAACTGAACTTCAGCCAATCAGGTGACAGACAGCTCCCTCTAGAACACTCCCCATATAGTCATCTTCAATCAGATTTTCTACCGCACCTCGTGTGAAGGGAGTCTCCACGGCTCTGCTCAGTAATTCAACAACTTTAACTTACAGCTACCAGATACTTACCTTTAAAATGTCAGAGACATTAAAGAAAGGACTTTTCAGACCCTCTGTAACTTGTGGGAAAAAGAGACTTCATTCTGAAGACCCACACAAGGAGTGTATCTGCTGCCTACACCCTGCCCATAAGTGAAAAGATTGTAAAATCTGCTGCACCTTTTCCTCCAAAACTCTTAAGGAAAGGGAAGAGAGGCTTCCCTTATGACTGCAGAAATTGGAAACAAGAAAATCTGTACTTTCTCAGGAGAAGGATAGTGAGGATTCAACTCACTTTCTAGAAAGGTCATGAAAAAGGGAAAGGTCACGTGACCAAGGGTCATCAGAGGTGCCTAGGAAAGCTTTAGAAAAGACTCAGGAGTCTTAAAGAGACAGTTCTCACAGGGAAAAAAAAAAGAAGAAATCTTCTCAGAAACTGCGAGGTCAGAGCCTACCACTCCTTCCTCACTTGGCTTTATGCTTAGAAAAATCCTCCTTAGAACTTTTGATGATAAAATCTAGACTGGCGGCATTGAAAATAACAGCTACGACGAGGAGAGTAACGCCGACACGTTGACAGCAATCACTGCAATGACACCTTCGACAAGAATCCTGTCGGCAAAGACACCGTCGACAAGGACACCCATTCATACACAAGCCGTCAAAGAAAGCACACAGTCGTTAACGGTAAAACCACTGGCAAAAAAGCTTCCGCCGTCCTTAAATATAAGCACGGAGTCTACGATGACTTGTCGTCGGTGCTGTCGATGAGGGATATACCATCTCAAGAATTTTTGCGTCTAGAGCATACATCGACAAGTAAAGGCTCTCCTCTCCTGCCAAGTCACCTATTTGATGAGGATGATTCACATGCTGAGGGTCCGTTTGGAGAGGCCCATAGCCCTTCTGGACTGAATGTTAAGTATCAGGATGAGGAAGAGTATTACGAAGATTATTATGTTCCAGGACAACAACAATACATGAAAAAACTAAACAATATGTGGAACACTTCCAACATTATATTAGCTCTACATCCCAAGAAGGCATGGTTCACATTCCTCTAGCTTTCTTTCAATAGCGCCAAAGCATGTTTCAGAACTCTTATAAAAGATTCCCAAGTCATCATCTCCAATTCAGTCCATGCGTCCACCTCATACTCTAACTTGGAGAACTCCTCGTCCTGTACCCCCACCTCTAACGCCTAGAATGACTCCAGCATCGCAGTGCCTCCTGGGAACAACCCATCCTCCTGGGATGATGACAGAGAGGAAGAGAAAATCCCTGACAATCAATCTACTCCCTACAAATGGGATGACTATTTGATTCCGACACCATCTCCACCTGCACTACAACCAGTGGACTCTTCACCTTATGACATTAGACGTTTCCATAATCTCGTGGAAAGAGCCGCAAAAAGATTTCTATTGGCTTTGACAGTTAAACAATTGGAGTGCTTCATGTATGACTTCAAAGAGCCTACCAAGAAATCTGTTAGAGTTATCCCAATAGTGGATTACATTTGGGAGGAAGGCACAAAAATATAAAAAATTCTGCTGCAGTCTCTGCTGTCCTGCCAAGGATTGACAAAAAATGAAACATGCCGGAGAACTCGCCTGCATGTATGGTTGGGCACCCATGAACAGATTCTGTGGTAGCACAGGCAGCTATGTGCCGGTCCAAGAATCCTTCAATGCCCATATCAAGTCCTCTAGACAGGTAAGGCAGGTGCCTGAATAATATTGGTAAAAGATTTTCTACAGTGTTTGAGCTGTCAATTCACTATGCATGTATGACAGGCAAATGTGGTCAGACATAGCCGCATATATAGATCTCTTGCCAGAAGATAAAAAAGGGGAAGTAAAGAAAATACTTCAGGAGGGCGAAAGAACCTCATGAGAAATAAACTGTTATCGATATAGCATTAACAGGATTTGGACAATTTGCAGGAGCTGCGATTCTAAGTCAACAAGGATGGCTAAAGGCCACGTCATTCAAGCCTGAAGTCCAGAGTAAATCTTAGATATTCTGTATGACGGGGAGGCATTATTCGGAAAAGATGTCGACTACGCCTCACAGGCAATTAAGGCAGATACAGATACCGCAAGATCCTTGCACGTATGTAAGACGCCTTTTTGTGGAGCACAAGAAAAAGGTTTGTTTTTGTATAGAATGGGTTACCAGAAGTACCAACAGTCTCAGCCCTTTCAGCAGCAATATCGGCCTTCCTGTCAACAACAGCCATTTAGATCACCACCAGCAGCAGCTTACACAAAGCAAGCGCCTAGAAGAAAACAAACCTCATAGGCAAGAGACCCTGGCAGAAAGCATTGACACTGTAGAAGTGCTGGTTATACTCTTTACAGAGCACCAACCTGTAGGAGCAAAAATTTCCAACTTTCCCCATCGCTGGTGGCAAATAACATCGGACAGATTGGTGTTAGATCTGATCACCTATTGTCATACTTTAGAATTGATACAAACGCTGCCAAACACACCACCAAAGGGTGTGCACCCACCTCATCTCCAAAAAAGAATTCAGGGGAATGGCGGCCCATTTTGGATCCCCGGAAGCTAAACAAATACCTGTGGAAGCAATCCTTTCATATGGTAACCCTTCAAGACATCCTGCATCTCCTCAATCATGGAGTTTATAGGACAACCTTAGATCTACAGGATGCTTATTTTCATTTCCTATTTCATCCAAAATATCACAAATTCCTGAGATTTCGGGTAGCCGGCACTCACTAGCAATTCAAAGTCATCCCTTTTCGGCTCAAATCAGCCCTCTACATCTTCACAAAATGTCTAGCCCCACTAGCAGCCCACCTAAGGCAGAAGGGTTTCCAGGTATTCCCATACCTCTACGATTGGCTGATAAAAGTACTGACTGCCCATCAAGCGTTGAGTGCTACAACCGCTTCTCTGGCTTTATTAGAAAACTTAGGTCTAACCGTCAATCATCAGAAGTAATTGATTCATCCATCAACGTGAATAATGTTCCTGGGAGCAGTTTTAGATGCAATCCAAAACAAAGCATTCTTATCACAGGAAAGGCAAAAAAGGCTCATAGCATTAGCGCATAGGCTGTTGAAAAGAAAGTACGTTTGAGTAGGTATATTTAAATCACTTCTAGGGATGATGTTCTCTGCCATCTCACTAGTACCTTTCACCCATCTGAGAAGGAGACTTTTAACAATGGATTCAAACAGAAGGATCATTTGACAATGTGATCAAGATCACTCCAAGCATGACAAAGGTTCTACACCGGTGGATAGAAGCCGGCAATCTATCATCAAGATTAACATTCTTACACCAGATACCTGACTACGTAATTACCACAAATGCTTCCTGTAGGAAAGTAGGATCTATTTTCATGGTTACACCCATTTTTTGACTGTTGTAATGCTGTTGCTGACTAGTCTGACTGGGATCCTGCTAATCAGGACCCCAGCAACTGTGCTGTCTCTCCTACAATGGTTCTGGTAAGTACTTTTGTACCTCCACAATTGGCTACTGGTGTACCCTTGTAAGTCCATAGTATATGGTACTGAGGTACCCAGGGCATAAGTACACCAGGGGTCTCCCATGGGCTGCAGCGTGTATTTTGCCACCCATGGGAGTCCACTTAAACTGTGACTACAGGCCTGCCATTGCAGCCTGTGATAGTTGGTGCTTGCGCCTCTCACGACAGATATGTTTCCTTATATCTGAGGTCACTGCACTTAAAACCTATAAGTCACCCCTATGGCAGGCTCTTCAGTCCTGAGGGCAGGGTGCTTGGTTACAAGTGAGAGGGTGCTCTGCATGAGCAGGGCACCCCTACAAACCCCAGAGTCGATTCTCCAGGCTTTGTAAGTGTGGTTAGCCATTTTTAAGACATATAGTAGACTTCAGTCATTATGAGATGTCTAACTATATAATGGTAGCACCGAACCCGGTCATGTTTGGTATCAAACATTTTGGAATCATACCCCAACACCGATTCCAGTGTTGGAATTATGATCCCGTGTACAGGGGGCTTCTTAGGAGATCCCACTGTACTCCCTGTAAAAGCCTTTCAGGGTCTGCAAGCAAGCTAGTGCTGCTGCCAACCACAGACATGATTCTGGCCTCCTGCTGCTGAGCCGAGCTCAAGCAGGAGACGGTAAAACAATAGTTTTCCTGTCGCAGGGAGGTGTGACCACCTCCCAGACAGGACTTAGTGTATTGGACTGGTGTGGGAGCGCTTGCCAATGGCACCAGACTGCTATGAAGGGCACAGATGGTGCCCTCCTTGCATCCTCCAGTTTGAGCCAGTTCAGAAACCCTTGGTTCCCGCTCTGGCGCAAAACTGGACAAAGGACAGGGGAGTATCCTCCCCTCTGTCCAGCCCCTCCTCAGGGAGGAACCCCAGAGTCGTCCCAACCTTTTCCTTAGGGTATTTAAGGGCTCCCCTGTGGGTGGGTCCTCAGATTCTTCGTGGGACCAGACTCAACCCTGAAACTGCGTCGCTCTTCAATCATCAGGGTACTATTACTTCTTTGTACTTCGAGTGGAACCGAGACTGCATGAAGGAAGACTCCTGCTGCTCCTGGTCTCACTGTTCTTCAGGTCTTCTGCATTGTCTGTGCTTCATCCAGGGTCTCTAGAAGACCTGTGGGCATCAAGGACAACCAAAGAAATCTCCCTTGGAGTGAAGGAGTCACTCCCCTGCCTCTGCAGGCACTGCAACAAAGCTGACCGGTCTGCTGCTCCTGACGTCCCACAGACATCCCGTGGCTCAGCAACACAGGTGGTGGTTCTGTGGCTCCCAGGATGCCTGACCCGTCTTTCCTGCAATTTGGAGGACAGTATTCCTTGTTGGGGCTGTTGGGATGAACCCCTGTGCACTGCGTCAACTTGCTGTTGCCCAGGCTTGTTGGCTCTGCACTCCAGAGATCTTCAGGCTACAAGAAGCTCCAGCCTCCAGCACCTCACTTCCTGAAGGACAGAGCATCTCCTGCATCGTGGGCCTCTGACTTTGGTGACCTGCTTGAGGTCCTCTTGCGACCCCTGTTCCTCTAGCCTATGGGTCCTCTTGAGGATCTTCCATTTCTTCAGTGGGCTCCTCTGCTTGCTCGGGCCTGCTCCGACTCTCCTGCTCTTGGTGAGCCCCTTGAACCTTGCCGGTCCCAACGTTTGCTCCTTTTAGTTCTCCATGCCAGTTGTGGCTACCAAGGCTTGTGGGTGCTCTTGCAAGACACGGACCACCTAGACACTGACATCCGACGTGGGACAGGTCGTGCATGGCTCCTGGTCTTCCTAAGCGTCACCTGGTTCCCTCACAGCTGCAGCGACAAGGTCACCATAGTCCCTTCAGAACCTCTCGACATTGGTGGGCATTGTATTTTCGTGCCTCCTGGTCACCTCCGATTGAAATAGACTCTGTCCCCTCTGCTTGCAGGTTCTTCAATTCAAGAATCCACCCTTGGATTCCACCGGAATCCTTCACAGTCTTCTCCAGAAGCATCTTCTTCGAAGTCTCCCATTGTCGTCTATGGCAGGTTCTGACGTCACTTCACCCCTATGCACCCGGCTTCCCTGGTGCATATAATCTGGTTCCTTGGGCCTCCACGGGTGGGGTGGCTCTCCAACCTTCTGTTTTCCTAAAGGTTTTCTCGGGGTCTTCGGGAAGGGTCCTTCTTTAAAACTATAACTGCGACTTTTCCATTGACTTCCATTGGGCACACCTCGGTTTCCGCTCTGCACAGAGCCTCCGTGGAGTTCCTAGGTACTTGCCTTCAGTGGTTTCTTGTGTCCCCAGCTCCTCTGTGTCTTGTGGTCCAAGTGCCGTTCTCCTTTGCAGTTCACATTCCACTTTATTAGTATATGGTTTGGTTTCCCCCTTGAGACCACTGTATTTTGTACTACTTACCTGATTGTTTTCAAAGTATTCTTGTGTGTGCTATTGATATCTCTGGGTAGGAGATATACCAATGTGTTAGTGATTGTGTTGTGTAATAAATAGACTTATTTTATATAAACACTGTGTGGTTCTTTTTATTTAACTTACACTGTTGATTAAAATTGGTAAAACAAGCTGCTTTACACTCCTTCAAGATAAGCCTGAAGGCTGCTCTCCACAGCTACCACTTTGAGAGCTTTCTATGGTTATCAAAGACCACTAAAATCACCATAGGGGTTGCCTAGATTAGTGCATGGTGCATCATTTGAATAAGTGTGCACCATAAACTAGACCAGCCTCCTACACTTCCTAAGAGGGTTGGGGTACTACAAATACATGGAAAATGGTATCCATGTCAGATGAAAATGCATATAAATTAGTTGGAACTCAAAGCAGTTTCATTAAGTCTCCAAGCATTCCTGCCAAGGATAACAGGCTTGTCAGTGTTAACCCTCACAGACAACACCACCAGTATGCACTATGTGAACAAACAAGGGGGCACAAGATCTCTGGCCCCTATCCAAGGAAGCATAAAAAATTTGGAAATGGGTTTCGAGAAACTAGATAACATTGCGAGCAGAACATATTCCATGTACGAACAACATCTTGGCGGACACATTGAGCAGAACCAAGTACAGTTGCCATGAATGGTAGCTCAATCAGTCAACTTTGAACAAGATCTTCCACTAATGGGGCAAACAGACACTGGATCTCTTTACAACGCAAGAGAATCGAAAATGCCAATTTTATGCAAGCTGGCATCCACAACAAGGGTCGTGGGGGAATGCATTTTCAATCAGATGATCAGGGATCTTTGCATATGCTTTTCCCCTGATCCCTCTAGTACCCAGACTTCTCAGCAAAATAAAGAGAGAACCGTGTCGAATAATTTTAAATGTTCCAACATGGCACAGACAGCACTGGTTCACAGAACTGTTACTGCTATTAGAGACGAATCACATTCAGCTGAAGCCTCTAAGGACACTATTGACAATGAACCACAACTAAGTACTTCATCCGAACTCGACTTTCCTGTATTTATTTTGCCTGGTTCCTAAATACCATGAGTTCGCTAGTATAAACATCCCTCAAGACTGCAGGGACATTCTTGCAAAAGCTAGAGCTGACACCACTAATAAAACATATAAATTAAAATGGAAGCGTTTCTGTTTATGGTGCTTGAAAACAAATAATCACCAGAGCAACTATTACCTTACATCATTGGCAAAATCAGGTTTAGTCCACCCTTCTATTAAATTGCATCTAGCAGCAATCTCAAGGTACAGACGTTTATCTGGTTCACCATCATTATGGTCCTGTAGAGTCATTCAGCAGTTCCTTAAAGGTCTTTTCAGAGTTTTCCCTCCAATAAAGTCTCCTCCTCCAACTTGGCAGCTTAATACAATACTTGCACAGCTACTGAATAGTCCATTTGAACCCTGTACACAAGGAAGAGGTCAAAATTCTGAAGTGGAAAGTGGCATTGCTATTCTGATGGAGACATCTGCCTGTGGATTCCTCACATTTTGAAATACCCCTTGCGCAGCATTCCACGGAAACTTTTCTCCATAGCTTTCCCACGTCAACGAGGACGTCACAATAGAACGGCTTCGCTCGCGACCCCGCACAACGTCATCAGAGCCATAAGAAGTCCTCATCGGCGTGCTGACGTCAGTTCCCTTTTTTCCGCGCCGTCGACGCGCAACGGTTTTTCCAGGGCTCTCCATTTCTGAGAGTTTCATTGTTGCAGGTTCATCCTGAAATTTTAGCAGTGACATGGCTGCTCAGAAGAAATATGGTTCCAAGCCTTATAAGGAGCTGGGGGGTCATATGTCTATCGCTGATCCCCATGATGATTGTCTTTGGTGCCTTTCGTCGGACCATGACGTCGAAGGGTAGACGCATGAATCCGAAGGCCCTCAAAGAGAGGGAGGCCAAACTGTTCATGGCCAGGGCGAGGAAGCCGAAGAGGGGCCGGAAAAGGACAAGATCGAAGTCTAAATCTCCGACTCCGCACACCTCGAAGTTGTCGAGGAAACCTAAGAAAAAGCAACTTCATGGCTCCAGACGTTGTTCGTCAAAAGATAAATCACCGAAGCCGGGGTCCCCGGTACTCTGGCTTCACAGAAAAGATATAGTTTCACTTCTTCTGCACTTCAGGTTACTCCGGCGCACTCTCCGGCTTCAAGAGGTTCTCCGGCACCCAGGGAAGCGACGCCTTTGCCTCAGACCACTCTACACCCGGCTCCAGTGTCTCCGGCGCCGCAACTGGAACCTATTGTGCAACCTCCTCGAGCTGTACCTGAACCAGCGGTACAGGATCCGTACCCACCCTTTCCCTCTCCAGGTACGGATCCTTCACATTTCTTGAATGCGATGTTCGGAATGTTTGCCAGGGTGGCTAACCCTACTGGTGCGCCTGTTGGCCCCATGGGACAGCTGTCTTACTCCCTTGGAGGTTTGCCACCTCACTTCGCACAGGCACCATTCATACCTTTCATGCCAATGACCCCCGGGAGTTGGCCTGTCCCGACGCCGGAGTCCCTTGAGGAAAGAAGGCAGATGGAGTATTCTCCGGTGCCGTCTGGCTCCGGTCTGGTGCCATCTCAGCCTCATCTGGTGCCTTCAGCTTATCCTGTGGAGCCTCCATCAACGCTGGTCCGGAAGTCACCCGCGCCGCGTCTGGCACCGCCGACTCCGATACCCAGGATAAGATCCTAAAGGGAGGCACATACACTGCTGGAGGAGGAAGAATACTAGGAGCAGCAGGAAGAGGCTGAAGAAGGGGAGATTATTGACCCTATGCAAGAATTTGAGGGGCTTCAGGAGGCTAGTGGGTTGGATACTTCTTCGGAGTGGGAACTCTCTTCCCCGAAAGGCCTTCCTTCACAGGAGGTCTCTTCTTACCACACCATAATAAGGAAGGCAGCTGATCTGCTGGACTTGCAGTTACCTGCTGCGGAGCTTAAGCCTAACATCCTGACTGAAGTTCTTCACTCTCCTTCATCTGTGACCGAGCCTCTGCTTCCTTTTAATGAGGCTTTGACTGAGCCTATTTTAGAAGTATGGCAGAATCCGATAACTTCCCCTGCTGTGTCCAGATCATGTCAAGAAGGTACAAGGTAGCACATGGGGATCCAGCTTTCCTATCTGCACACCCAACCCCTGAGAGCTTAGTAGTTCAGGCATCATGCTCTACTAAGCAGTCTACAGGCTCCTTCCCTACCACACTCCGAGATAGGGAATCTAAGAGAATGGAGCAATCATCAAAAAAGGTGTTTTCTTCAGCCATTATGGCCTTAAAATCCACAAATGCAATGTGTCTGCTGGGACGATGCATACATGCTTTGATGGATTCTGCGAAGGAAGTGATCCCCAAGCTTCCGGAGGACGTTCAGGGCCATTTTGCGAAGGTTCTTTTGGACACACAAGCTGCGGCTTGTCAAGTCATACAATCTGGGCTTGATACACCGGACTCTGTTGCTAGGGTGATGGGTACCTCAGTGGCAACCAGGAGGCAGGCCTGGCTAAGGGCGTCTGGTTTTTCTTCAGATGTGCAGGCCACCCTTTTGGACTTGCCTTTTGATGGCTTTCGCCTCTTTGGTTCTAAAGCAGACTTGGCGCATCTGAAAGAGACACGTTAGTGACAGATTCCTTACCTTAGAATATCCCCAGGCGTCAGGCTGGATCCGGAAAGTTTTTGCGTAGCAGTACCCTTGCGCGTCGGTAGGCGGCGTCGTGCGGCTCCGCGTCCGTCGTCGGCGTCGTGATCGCCGGGATGACGTCGCGGGCAGTACTTAGACGCCGCCCCTGCGCGCTGACGTCAGTTCTTCTTTTCCGCGCCAGTAAGCGCAGATCCGGGAAGAGCAGTGCCCTAGTCACTTTTTGACTACTTTTTGTGAATTTTTTCACTGTTTTCTTCTACGAGTCTTCACGACTCCTAAGGTGTCGTAGGGATGCCCGGCTTTAAGCCCTGCGAGGTCTGTGCCCGCATGATGTCCATCACGGACCCGCATCTCGAGTGTCTCTTCTGTCTCGGCCGAGACCACGACACGAAGTCGTGCCCTGACTGCCGGAAACTTCATCCGAAGGCTTTGCGAGAGCGGTCTCGAAAGCTGCTCGAGGTCCGGCAGTCGGCTCCGCGCCGCACCAAGCCCCGGTCACGGGAGAGGTCGAGGGGCCGGTCGCGGAGCCCCCATCGTTCGTCGGAATCCAAGTCTTCGCGCTCCTCCGGTAAGTCGAAGCACAAGAAGTCTAAGCGGCGTCATCGCTCTAAGACTTCGCCTCGCCGGACTCGCGACTCGGCTGAGGCCCCTGTCGGCACCGTCCGCGGCCCCGGACGTGCCTGTCGAGTCACCCCCGCATTACCCGTCCTTCCCGGGTTCGGGGGCGGCTCCGGCCCAAGTACAGGAGTTCCTGTCGGCCATGGCCCGCCTCTTCGGGCCTCAAGGTCCCTCCGGTGCGCCTTCGGGCCCCGCGGGCCCTGATGGGGTTGCTCCGGCGTCGCCGTCGACTCCGGTCCCGGCGTCGCCTGTCCCACCGGCCTTCATCCCGGCCTCGGCTCTGGCCCCGGCCTCGATCCCGGCTCCGGTGGTGCCGTAACCCCCATCGACGCCGGTTGACCTAACCACGCCTCCGCCGACGCCGATGTCCCCGGTGCCGTTCCTGACGCCGTCCGGGGCTCCGGACGGCGTCGTTCCCCGGTTCTCTCCGGCTCCGGACATGGAGCCGGACCGACGTGCCCGACGCCGGTTCCGGCGCCGATGAGACCTTGGGTCCCTAATGTCCCTCCTCCTCCATATTATGAACCTGAGGAGGACCAGGAGAGCTGGGAGGGGTCTGAGGACCCTCTCACACAACAGTGCGAGTTTGACCCGGACTGGGTTGAGGAACTTGGGGATGCCAGTGGTCTCGACACCTCCCCTGACTCTGGCATGCTGTCTCCTCCCGTGGCTACGGAGGAGGGGGCTAATTTTGCAACGGTGTTGCGTAGAGCTGCTGGAGCCTTGAATCTCCAGTTGCCTACTGTGGCCGTCAGGACTAACCTCCTGACAGAAGTGCTTCAGCCGGCGGCCTCCTCTTCGGAGACTGTTCTGCCGTTCAATGATGCACTCACTGACGTTCTTTTGGGTGCCTGGTCCAAGACCACCACAGGGGCTCCTGTGGATAGGAACGTGGCCCGACGCCATCGCCCTGCTCCGGGCGACCCCCTGTTTCTCTCCCAACACCCCACCCCTGAGAGCTTGGTTGTCCAAGCCTCTGCCTCCCAAACCGCCTTCCCTACCGCCCCTCCGGATAGGGAATCCAAGCGCCTGGACCACTTTGGGAAGAAGGCTTTCTCTTCCTCCAGTGCTGGCTTGCGGTCCGTCAACACCGCTTGCCTCTTGGGCCGATATACCCACTCCCTGTGGGATTCGGTGGCGACTGTTTTGCCGCAGTGTTCTGAGGAGGTCCAGACACTGCTTACCCGCGCCATTGCGGAAGGGCGAGATGCGGCTAAATACACCATACGTTGTGGCCTTGATACCGCCGACTCGCTGGGCAGATCGCTTGCAACGACGGTGGCGCTGCGTCGCCACGCCTGGCTGAGGACCACTGGTTTTTCGGGTGATGTCCAGAATACCCTCATGGACATGCCCTTTGATGAAGTCGGTCTTTTTGGTTCAAAAGCAGACCATGCGCTGGAGCGTTTCAAGGACTCGCGGGCTACTGCCAAGTCCCTGGGCCTTGCTGTTGTGCGCCCTCCGCTCTCATCTGCTTTTCGCCCCTTTCGTGGCCACGGAATGGGCGCCCAGTCACGTCAGCAGCCCGGCCAACGGCCCGCGCAGCAAGCGCCTTCGCGTGGCCGAGGACGTGGATACCGCCGTGGCGGTTCGGGCAACCAGCGTGCGGGTCAGGCCACCACCTCCAACCCGTCCGCGGCCTCCAAGCCCTCCTAGTCCCTCCTTTCAGGTGCACGGCACGCCAGTAGGGGGCAGGGTCCGCCATCACCTTCACCACTGGCGTCCCATCACCTCGGACAGGTGGGTCTTGGACATTGTCCGAAGGGGCTACTCCCTCCCCTTTGAGACCACCCCCCCAGCCATGCCACCTCAATTCCACCGCATGTCAGGGGATCACTTGGTGCTTCTGCAGAAGGAAGTCACGGCCCTCTTGGCCAAGAGGGCCATCGAGCATGTTCCGACCCCAGAAGTAGGACGTGGTTGCTACTCCCACTACTTTCTGGTGCCCAAAAAGGACAAGGAGGACATGCGTCCTATCTTGGACCTCAGAAACGTCAATCGCTTCCTCCGGAAGGAGAAGTTCAAGATGCTCACCCTAGCTCAGGTCTTGACTGCCCTCGACCCTGGAGACTGGTTGGTAGCGTTGGACTTGCAGGACGCTTATTTCCACATCCCCGGCCCACCGGCGTTACCTACGGTTCACGGTAGGCCTCGAGCATTTTCAGTTCACCGTGCTCCCCTTTGGCCTTACCAGTGCCCCTCGGGTGTTCACGAAAGTGATGGCGGTGGTCGCAGCTCATCTGCGCCGAGCTGGGGTTTCAGTCTTCCCCTACCTCGACGACTGGCTGCTGAAGGCGGGCTCGTCCCAGGCAGTCGTCTCCCCCTCCAGACTACGGCCGAACTCCTGCACTCGCTGGGGTTCTCCATCAATGTGCCGAAGTCGCATCTGATTCCTTCTCCACAGCTCCTTTTCATCGGAGCAGTTCTGGACACGACGCAGTTTCGGGCCTATCCTCCCGAACGGCGAGTCCGGGATATTCAGGCTATGATTCCGATCTTTCAGCCTTTATCCTGGGTTTCGGTACGGATGACCCTGAGGCTGCTGGGCCTCATGGCCTCCTGCATCCTGCTGGTCAATCATGCCAGATGGCATATGCGGGCTCTGCAGTGGGACCTGAAGTTCCAGTGGGCGCAGCACCAGGGCAACCTGTCCGATCACGTCCAGATCTCGGAGGGGACTGCAAAACAGTTGCAGTGGTGGCTCACGGACCGGCAATGGGTCATGGGCAGATCCCTCTCCCTTCCCCAGCCAGAGCACACAGTTGTGACGGACGCGTCCCTTCTGGGATGGGGCGGTCACATGGGAGAGGCGGAGATCAGAGGCCTCTGGTCTCCGGCGGAGTCCCGGCTCCATATCAACCTTCTGGAGCTCTGGGCGATCCGGCTTGCACTCAAGGCATTCCTTCCCGCTGTCAAAGGGAAGGTTGTGCAGGTGTTCACAGACAACACCACCGCCATGTGGTACTGCAACAAACAGGGCGGGGTGGGGTCGTGGACCCTCTGTCAGGAGGCTCTGCGCCTCTGGACATGGCTGGAACATCAGGGCATGTTCCTGATGGTTCAACACCTGGCAGGTTCCCTGAACGCCAGGGTGGACGAACTCAGCCGCAGGTGCATGATGGATCACGAATGGCGTCTTCACTCGGAAGTGGCGCAAGGACTCTTTCTACAATGGGGAGAGCCTTGGTTAGATCTATTCGCCACCGAAGAGAACGCGCAATGTCATCAGTTCTGCGCGTTGGAATTTCCAAGGCGGCACTCGCTCGGCGACGCTTTTCGTCGCGAGTGGAGTTGCGGTCTGTTGTACGCCTTTCCGCCTATACCACTTCTACCCAGAGTGTTGAAGAAGATTCGGCACGACCGGGCCCAAGTCATCCTTGTGGCTCCGGACTGGGCTCGAAGAGTTTGGTATCCCGAGCTACTCAGTATGAGCGTAGATCCCCCGATCCGTCTGCCTCTTCGGGAGGTTCTTCTGTCGCAGCAGCAGGGTTCGGTCCTCCACCCGAACCTGTCCAGCCTCCACCTGCTTGCGTGGAGATTGAGCGGCAGCAGTTGATTCCTTTCGACTTGCCTCCCGAAGTTTGTGATGTGATTCTGGCAGCCAGGCGTCCCTCCACTAAGGTGGTATACGCCTGCAGGTGGAACAAATTTGTGGCATGGTGCACAGCAAAGGCTGTGAACCCCCTTTCTGCCCCTCTTTCTGAGGTCCTTCTGTTCCTTCTTTCTCTGGCCCAACAGGGTTCTGCCCTGGGTACCATCAAGGGTTATCTCTGTGCTATCTCGGCCTTCCTCAGGCTCCCTGATCAGCCCTCCCTTTTCAAGTCCCCTGTTGTTAACAGGTTCTTAAAAGGCATTACACACCTCTTCCCTCCTGTTCCGTTTGTGATGCCTCAGTGGGACTTGAACTTGGTTCTTACCTTTTTAATGTGCGCTCCCTTTGAGCCTCTACATAACTGTCCTCTTCGTCTTCTAACTCTGAAGACAGCCTTTCTGGTGGCCATCACCTCCGCTCGGCGGGTGAGTGAGCTCCAGGCTCTATCATGCAAACCTCCCTTTCTGTCTGTCCATCCAGACAAGGTTGTTCTTAGGACGCGTCCGTCCTTCTTGCCAAAGGTGGTTACTGCCTTCCACATTGGGCAGACCATCACTTTGCCTACCTTCTTTCCGCCTCCGCATCCTTCCAGAGAGGAAGAGAGGCTCCACCGTCTGGACCCAAAACGTGCGCTCTCCTTCTATATCGACCGCACCAAACACTTCCGGGTGGATGACCAGCTCTTTGTTGGCTACGTGGGCGCCAAAAAGGTCGGGCGGTGCACAAACGAACCATCTCCCGCTGGGTTACCTTGTGCATCAAGGCCTGCTATTCTTTGGCTAAGAAGGAGCCTCCTGTTGGGCTGCGTGCCCATTCCACCAGGGCAACGGCTGCTACCACGGCTTTAGGCCGCGGTGTTCCGCTGCAGGATATATGTCAGGCAGCTACGTGGGCCTCGCTGCACACGTTTACAAAGCATTACTGCCTTGACAGTCAGGTCCGGTGGGACGGCTTCTTTGGCCGTTCTGTCCTCCGGGACTTCCTTGTCTGATCTTTGTTCGCAGACCCACCACCGAGGTTGGTATTGCTGGGGTATCTATTCTAAGGTAAGGAATCTGTCACTAACGTGTCTCTTTCAGATGTACAAGTTACTAACTTGTGTAACGATATATCTGTAAGAGACAGTAGTTAGTGACAGATTCCTTACCGCCCCACCCATCCTCCCCGTTCTGCGAACTGATTTCTAGGGTTAAGGACATCCCTTTCATTGCCCTAGTATTTTTCAGACACCTATGTCAGCTTCTTGCATGGCTCTGCGTTCCTGGCGCGGAAAGTCGTGTACAGAACTGACGTCAGCGCGCAGGGGCGGCGTCTAAGTACTGCCCGGGACGTCATCCCGGCGATCACGACGCCGACGACGGACGCGGAGCCGCACGACGCCGCCTACCGACGCGCAAGGGTACTGCTACGCAAAAACTTTCCGGATCCAGCCTGACGCCTGGGGATATTCTAAGGCAGTGTTTCCCAAACTGTGGTCCGCGGACCCCCAGGGGTCCGTGACACATTCCCAGGGGGTCCGCAGGCAGCAGTTCTAAAAGCACTGCATAGTTCCTTGTCTAATTAGCAGTTTTCGAGCAACAATAAAAGTGTCAAGATAACGCCAGTGATTAATGTACCTGCTGGAGAGAGATGAGAGTTTTGTCCAGTGGCAGCTTTGACTTATCTAATGTAGCACAGAGGGTTAATATGCCTGCTGCAAAGAACGTGTACCATGCATTTTAAAAAACAGTATTTTTCGTGCATAGGTCAGTGGGAGACTGCTTTTGTCACAGAGATTCTTTTGTTACTGTGCAGTTCATAAGTGAAAATCGTAATCTAGCACAGTGACCTATAAATTGTCATCAAAGAGCTGCTTGCAAACTGCATGGTACAAGTTAGTAACTTATGTTTTTTCCCATTCTTTCGTTATCCTGATGCTGCTAAAAAGGTTTATTTGGGTATAAATACATTTTTATTGTTAAAGTCAATGCTAACCACTGCGTTATGTTCTGAATCCTGAGTTTGTGTTTCTCCAGACCAAGCACTCTTTAAAAATGCCTATCAGTATGAATGACATGCGAATCCTACACCTTGTAGTCCCCTTTGCCCTAGGTAACATTTTCTATACACTGATTTATACGTATGATTCATTGTCTCTATATGTGTGTGATGTAAAGAGCTCTGACATCCTACAATGGTATGAGAGATGCTATAAAACAAATGAAATACATGTGACAGAGGGGCTATGGAGAGATGAGAGGCACTATTGGAGGGTGATAATAAGGGAATCATTGAAGAACCCCAACAAAGATTGTTGTATCCTGGTGCATAGTAAGGTCATCATTTACTATTTTTTAAAAGCTAATACAATTCAATATATAATGATAAATGTGTTGCAGAATGCACATTTGTTTCCTAAATTGTTTGGGGGGGAGAGCCTCCCAAAGCCCCCTTTGTAGTGGTCAGGCTCACTCATTGCACTTGGTGTGCACTGTATGGGGACTGATCTGAAAACATTTGCCAGGGCTGCTTTGGGTTTCCAGTGTGGCCCTGGCAGGAGCAGGAGCCTCGTACTGCAAAATAAAACCAACCATTTAAAAGTTAGTCACGGAGATGCAGCACCAACCTTCCCATTACATTTTTTAGTTTTTTTGCAAATTCTTTCAGTATAAAATACTAAAATCCTTAGTAATTCGAGTATTTGTTTTGTGTGCACACGTGTTTATTTTTTCGAATTACTGTTTTAATGTTTGAAATTTAAATCATACAAATTGCTTGGGGGTCCCCGGCTTCCAGTGGTGACTCAATGGGGGTCCTCAGAATCAAAAAGTTTGGGAACCACTGTTCTAAGGTAAGGAATCTGTCACTAACTACTGTCTCTTACAGATATATCGTTACACAAGTTAGTAACTTGTGCTACAGCGCTTTTAAGGATAGTAGGACCACAGCCCAGGGGTTTTGGTTACCGCAGATTTTGTGGATTTGGCAAGTCTCCTTCCTTTCGGGCCCGGCAACAGCAACAGGCGATCCTCTGTATAGATCATACAGAGGGAAAGGTAGAGCTCGCCTGCGAGGCTCAACTCGTCAGCAAGTCCCCTCCTCCTCTTCCATTCTCCCTACTGGTACCGCAGGGAAGCAGCTCTAGATCCCCCATATTAGAGCATGTTTGTCCTGTGGGAGGTTGGGTGTCCCATTTTCTATGGAATTGGGGATCTGTTATATCAGATCTCTGGGTTTTGGATCTCGTGGAAAATGGATACGCCCTTCCTTTCTGGGGGGGTTCCCCCTCCTTTCCCCCCTCGCCAGGGCTGGTGCTCGGAGGACCATCTGTTGCTCCAGCAACAACAGGTTCTCTCTTTACTACAGAAAGGGGCAATAGAGGTTGTCCCGGAGCATGAGAGGGGTCAGGGATGCTATTACTGGTATTTCCTGATCCCCAAAAAGGGCAGGCGATTGAGACCGATCCTAGACCTCAGGATCTTGAATTCTTACCTCAAACAGGAGAAATACAAGATGTTGACTCTAGTTCAGGTTCTTCTGGTGCTGCAGCAGAAGGACTGGATGGTGTAGATAGATTTACAGGATGCGTATTTTCACATTCCCATCCTGAAGTCGCATCGGAATTATCTCTGTTTTACGGTGGGATCTCAACACTACCAGATTGCGGTCCTTCCGTTTGGTCTTACATCCGCACCACGGGTCTTCACGAAGGTGATGGCGGTGGTAGCAGCTCATCTCAGAATATTGGGGATTCCTGTTTTTCCCTATCTGGACGACTGGCTGCTCAAAGCAAAGTCTCCAGAGATGGTGCTGCATCACCTGCAGGTAACAACACAGCTGTTGTTCGACTTGGGGTTTTTGATAAATGTACCCAAATCTCACCTGGTGCCCTCTCAGCGCAACCTGTTCATTGGGGCAGGACTGGACACTACTGTGAGTCGTGTTTTTCTGCCTCCTCAGAGGATTCTAGATATCCAGGCTTTGATTCCAATGTTTCAAGATGGAGCGGCTGTTCCAGTCCTGAAGGTCTTATGCCTGCTCGGTCTGTTCGCTTCGTGCATACTGTTGGGCAACCATGCACGCTGGCACACGAGGGCACTCCTTTGGTGCCTCCGCAGGCAGTGGTTTTCAACACAACGGGGATCTCAGGGAGGTTGTCCGAATCTCCAGAGACACTGCGCCAGAGCTGTTATGGTGGAGTGTTTTGGGCAGCCTGTCTCAAGGGACGACGTCTCAACCTTCTTCTCCGGTGGCCACAGTGATAACGGATTCCTCCACTCTAAGGTGGGGAGTTCATCTGGGGGATCTGGAGGTCAACGGTCTTTGGTCTCCAGAGAAAAGATTGCTTCACATCAATCTCATAGAATTGCGGGCAATATGTTTGGCTCTCAAGACCTTTCTTCCCTTCCTTCGCGGTCGGTCAGTTCAGGTCCTGACGGACAACACTACTGCGATGTGGTACATAAACAAGCAGGGAGGAGTAGGGTCGTATCGTCTCTGCAGAGAGGCTCTGCGACTCTGGTCCTGGGCTCAGTGCCATCAGGGTTGCGTGATTGGGAATCATCTGGCCGGTGAGCTGAATGTGCGTGCGGACAGCCTCAGTCGGCAGTATTCGGCCGATCACGAAAGGCGTCTCCATCCAGAGGTGGTCCTTCACATTTTCAGGAGGTAGGGGTTTCCTCAGTTGGAACTTTTTGCCACCCACGAGAACGCGCACTGCCCATCGTTCTGCAGACACGAGTATCCGATGCAGGGGGGACACGTTTCAGCCAGACTGGGGTTTACAGCTTCTTTGCGCGTTTCCTCCCATACCCTTGATTCCTTGAGTTCTGAGGAAGATTCGCCAGGACCGGGCCAAAGTCATATTGATCGCTCTGGACTGGCCAGGAAGGGTGTGGTACACACACGTCCTTTACCTCTCATCTCACCATGCGCTCCGTATCCCTCTCAGGGCAGGCCTCCTCTCGCAGTCGCAGGGGCAGGTTCTACACCCCCACCTCCAGAGCTTGCACCTTCATGCCTGGAGATTGAACAGGGCAACCTGAGTTCTTTCTCTCTCCCGTCGGATGTGGTGGATGTTATTTTATCAGCCAAAAGACACTCCACCAAATCTGTCTACTCTGGTAGGTGGGCCAGGTTTGTAAAATGGTGTGGAGAGAGATCAATTGATCCTTTACAAGCTCATTTGTCTGATATTCTCAGTTTCTCTCTTTCCCTAGCACAACAGGGTTGTGCAGTAGCAATGGTCAAGGACTACTTGTCTGCCTTGTCGGCTTTTCTTTTCTTACCAGACCAACCCTCTTTGTTTAAATCTCCCATAGTCATGAGATTCATTAAGGGTCTCACTGATAGGTTTCCTACCACTCCCTTTATCGTGCCTCAGTGGGATTTGAATTTAGTCCTTACTTTCTTGATGGGGTCTCCCTTTGAAGCCCTGCATAGTTGTCCATTGATATTCCTCGCGCTTAAGACAATATTTCTGATTGCAGTTACTTCAATTCATGCAAGTAAGAAGGTTCTTAGGACCAGAGCTGCTTTCGTGCCTAAGGTGGTCACTCCCTTTCACCTAGGGCAATCTATCACTTTACCCACTTTCTATCCTCCCCCTCACCCTTCCAAGGAGGAGGAGAGACTTCAAGGCCTGGACCCTAAGAGGGCGGTCAGCTTCCACCTGGACAGGACAAAAGACTTCAGGTTTGACGACCAACTCTTCACTGGATATGTGGGCAAGATGAAGGGCAAGGCTTTCCACAAGAGAACGCTGTCCAGGTGGACTATCCTCTGCATCAAGATCTGCTACGCCTCGGCGAAGAAGGAACCTCCTGAAGGTATTCAAGCTCATTCTACCAGAGCTAAGTCGTCTTCTTCGGCTTTAGCCAGAGGTGTCCCTGTTATAGACATCTGCAAGGTGGCAACTTGGACCTCCCTCCATACTTTTGCGAAGCATTATTGCTTAGACTCTGAGTTGAGGAGGGACGGCCACTTTGCACGTTCTGTGCTGCAGGATTTTTTGTATAGGTAAGCAGGCACCCTCCTCCGAGAGCGGGACTGCTTGGGGATTCAATTCAAAAGGTGAGGAATCCACAGGCAGATGTATCCATCAGAAGAACAAGTTATTTACCTTCGGTAACACTTCTGGTGGATACAGTATCTGCCTGTGGATTCCTCACTGACCCACCCGCCTCCCTGTTGCCTGCCTATTTATACCGAAAATGTATGGACATGTGATTCATGCATTTCTTTATGAAATACTTGAAATGATGTGGTATTTATCACTAGGAAATGCTTTAGAATTTCCAGTTTCTTTCTTGGTTTTGTATACTGTGTATACTTGTGAAATGTTGTTGGTTCACCCGTTCGCCTCGAAGGCACGGAAAAAATGGGTGGAACCGACGTCAGGACGCTGACTAGGTCTTCTTATGGCTCCGATGACGTCGCGCGGGGTCGTCGACGTTTGAGAGCTATGGAGAAAAGTTCCCGTGGAATACTGCGCAAGGGGTAATTCAAAAGATGAGGAATCCAAGAGGTGAGGAATTCACAGGCAGATACTGTATCCACCAGAAAAAAGCATTACAGAAGGTAAGTAACTTGTTCTTTGCACTTACATCAGCCAGAAGGGTTAGTGAAATATAAGCATTCATGATTAAAGAACCTTTCTTGCTGTATAAAGAGGATACTGTGATACTCAGAACCAATCCCAGATTCATCCCCAAAGTCTCTACGGATTTCCATCTTAATGAACCTATTGTACTAAAGACTTTCTTTCCGAATCCACAGACAGCAACGGAGAAATCGCTGCATTCATTGGATGTCAAAAGATGCCTGAAATTTTATTTACATTTCACCAAAGAGTTCAGGAAAACAGAGAATCTGTTCATGGGTGCCCAACCAGACATGCAGGCGAGTTCTCCAGCGTCTTGCATTTCTTGTCATTCATTGGCAAGACAGCACAGACTGTAGCAGGATTTTTATAATTTTTCATCATGCAGGTGGTCTAGTTTCCAAGGCGAGCATAGCTCGATGGATTTCAGCTGCTATCCACTTCTGCCATTACAAGACCGGAAGACTTTTGACAAATAAGGTTAAGGCGCACTCTACTAGAGCGGTCGCTACTTCGACCACCAAGTTCGCTGGGGTGCTTCTTGAAAATATATGTCGAGCCACTGACATGGAAGAACAGGCAAAAGTTCACGCAGCATTATTGCCTGAAATCGGCGCAGCGCAGTGATGTGGCTGTGGGACAAGTGGTGTTTCGCCATTTATTTCAATAAGGTGAGCTTTTTGATTATATTTATACCCCACCGTCCGCTATTGTATTTTTTTATTCTTTTTATTTGAATGTAAACCAAAAAGAAACCAGGTGACATTAGATAAAAGCACAATGGTAAAAAGTATGTTGGCACATTGCAGTACATAACCAGGTAGTTACTCACACTTCCCCATCCCCAGCGACTCTTTGACCTGCAAATACATCCAAACCTTACCGGTCGCAAGCTTTTCGAGCAGCACTTATCACAGGAATACACAGGTCTCCCCGATAGGCATTCTGTTTCCCCCACACCTTAGTCCGTTTGTGCGGACACCCTCTACTTTCGAAGACTGCTTTTTCCGCTTGCATACACCAGTCCATATCTCTCTTCTAGTCCCTTAACTGTGGTGTAGTGTCAACTCCCCAAAGCATAGCTATGTTTTGTTTGGCCACCATCAGTTCCAGTGTAGCCCAGAGGCGGTCCATGCGGGTGAGATCTGTATTGCCCCAAATGTTTGAGGCAACATTTCGCTGAGGACTCTAACCCACGTCCGCACACCTTCATAAGGCAGGCAACCACTGCCGCCTAATACCTCTGAAGCACTGGGCAGCCCCATATCATATGATAAAGCGTGCATTCTTGTCCACACTGTTTGGGGCAGAGCGGCAGGTCTATTTTGCCCATTTTCACTAGTGTTGTGTCTGCCTAATAACTCCTATGGAGGGCTTTAAGCTGTATGAGACAGAATCACAAGTGTATGGCCACCTCACATGGGGAAGCCAAGGCCTCCAGCCACTCGTCCTCCACAGCACCCAGGTCCCTCTGCCAGGCCTTCCTCAGTTAGATCACAGTGTCAGGGGAGTTGCTTAACAGTTTCTGATGTGTGAGTGAAACACTAGTCGTCCAGTAGTCTGTCCTCGAGAGGGGAAAACTCAGAAAGGTCCTCTCTCCTTGGGCTCGCATTATACAGGGCGTGATGGACTTTCAAATATTTATAGGCCTTCGTGGGCGCCAATTGGTAGTCATATTGTAGTTCCAAGTAGAGGAGCACATCTTCATTTTTCCATAAATCACCCACTTGAGACAGGCCAGTAAGATCCCATTTGTCGAAGCCCCCCTGAAGGGCCACGGTACCGACACGTGCTGTGTCCCACAAGGGAGTGGCCTGTGTGATCTTACGCCCCCCTTCCCAGTCCTTGGCCGCCAGCACCATGTGCCACAGGGAGATAGTGGCGGCCGTAGGGTCAAACAGGGATGTGTGGTTGGCCCCTCCCCGTAGATGGCTCGCAAGTAGCCCCCCAGGATGCATGTTTTTCCTGTCCATCTGTCGGCTCGTCTCCTGGAAGGTGTATCTAATGATTGACGACGATAAGCTGGGGCGCCCAATAATATTTCTGTATGTTACGAAAGGCCATTCCCCCTTTGTACCAACCCCTTGTCAATTTCTGGAGCGCTATTCGAGGGGGACCTCCGTCCCAGAGGAGTGCATGGGCCTCGATGTCTATGGCACGGAAGTAGGACTGCGGTATTGGATAGGGCGTGTTTTGAAGTGCATACAGGAATCCAGGGAGGGCCATCATTTTAAATAGAGCCGCCTTTCCCAGTAAGGAAAGATGGAAGGTCCTCCAGTGCTTCACGTTTCTCCGCAAGCGTATCATTGGGGGTTCAAGGTTATGAGTATAAATGCATCAGGATCTCTCTTGATAAAGATGCCTGTAGGAGACTGGCTTTGTATATGGGGCACACTTATTTAAGTGATGCACCTTGCACTAATCCCTACAACCCTTATTGGGATTTTAGTGGTCTTTGATAACCATAGAAATCTCTCAAAGTGGTAGCTATGGAGAGCAGCTTTCAGGCTTATCTCGAAGGAGTGTGAAGCAGCTTGTTTTACCAACTTTAATCAATAATGGTGTAAGTTAAATGAAAAAGAATCACACAGTGTTTATATAAAAATAAGTCTATTTATTACACAACACAATCACTAACACATTGTTATATCTCCTACCCGGAGCTATCAACACAATACACAAGAGTACTTTGAAATAGTCAGGTAAGTAGCACAAATATACGCTGGTCTCCAGGGGTGACCAAACCATATATTAAAAAAGTGAAATGCGAACTGCAAAGGAGAATGGGAATTGGACCAGAAGACTCGGAGAAGCTGGGGACACAAGGAACCACCCAATGTAAGTACCCAGAAACCCCACGGAGGCTGTGTGCAGAGTGGAGACACAGCTGCATGCCTAATTGAAGTCAACGCAGAAGTTGCGTTTGCAGTTTTAAAGAAAAAGGACCCTTCCCAGAGGACCCCAAAGAAACCCTTTGGAAGAACGAAAGTTTGAGAGCCACCCTACCCCTGGATGCCCCAGGAACCAGGTTACCTGAATCAGGGAATCCGGGTGCATATGGGTGAAGTGACGTCGGAACATGCTGTGGACGACAATGAGAGATTTCAAAGATGCCTCTGGAGAAGACTGTGAAGGAGTCCGGTGGAATCCAAGAGTGGATTCTTGAATTGAAGAACCTGCAAGCAGAGGAGACCGAGTCTATGCCACTCGGAGTTGACCAGGAGGCACAGAAACAGAATGCCCACCTATGTCGAGAGGTGCTGAAGAGACGACAGTGACTTTGTCGCTGCAGCTGTGAGGACCAAGCAACACTGTGGAAGACCCGGAGCTGTGCACGAGCTGTCCCGAGTCAGATGTCAGTGTCTAGGTGGTCGGTGTCCGGCGGAAACACCAACAAGCCTTGGTAGCCGCAACTGGTGTGGAGAACGAAAGGGAGTAAATGTTAGGACCAACAAGGTCCAAGGGTCTCACCAAAAGCAGGAGAGTCAGAGCAAAACAAGAATGCCTAACAAAAATGAATGTGTCCTTCTGTAATGAAACTGGTGCTCATGTAAAGCGCTCTGATACCCGATTTCTCGGGTCTAATTTGCGCTATATAAAACTCAAAAAAAAAAAAAAAAGCAGGCCCAAAGCAAGCAGGGGAGCCCACTGAAGCAAAGGAAGAGCCCCGAGAGGACTTTACAGGCTGGAGGCACAGGAGTCGCAAGAGGATCACCTCCAAAATCGGAGGCCCAACGATGCAGGAGATGCAGCGTGGACTCTGTTCTTCAGGAAGTGAGGTGCTGGAGCTTCTTGTAGTCTGAAAATCTCTGGAGTGCAAAGCCAACAAGCCTTGTCAATGGCAAGTCAACATGGTGCAGAGGGGTTTGGTCCCAGCAGCCCCGACGACGGACACTGTCCTCCAAATTGCAGGGAAGACAGGTCAGGCCTCCTGGGAGCCACAGAACCACCACCTGTGTTACTGAGCCTCAGGATGTCTGTGGGACGTCAGGAGCAGCAGACCGGTCAGCTTTGTTGCAGCGCCTGCAGATGCAGGGGAGTGACTCCTTCACTCCAAGGGAGATTTCTTTGGTTGTCCTTCATGCCCACAGGTCTTCTAGAGACCCTGGATGAAGCACAGACAGATGACGCATTAGACTTGAAATAGAGCGAGACCAGGAGCAGCAGGAGTCTTCCTTGATGCAGTCGAAATCTAACGAAGTCCAAGTGTCCAGACGATTAAAGAGCGACGTAGTTTCAGGGTTGAGTCTAGTCCCAGAATGAATCTGAGGATCCACCCACAGGGATGCCCTTAAGTACCCTAAGAAAAGAGTTGGGATGACTCGGGGTCCCTCCCAGAGGAGGGGCTGGACAAAGGAGAAGATGCTTCCCTGCTCTTTGTGCAGTTTCACGCCAGAGCAGGAACCAAGGGTTCCTGAACTGGCTCAAACTGGAGTATGCAAGGAGGGTACCATCTGTGCCCTTCAAACAGTCTGGTGGCGCTGACAAGCACCCCCACCCCAGCCCAATACTCTAAGTCCTGCCTGGGAAGTGGTCACACTTCCCTGCGACAAGAAACCTATTGTTCTACCTTCCCGTGCTTGAGCTTGGCTCAGCAGCAGGAGGGCTGAATCATGTCTATGGTCGGCAGCAGCACTAGCTTGCTTGCCGACAACGAAAGGCTGTTACCGGGAGTACAGCAGGGTCCCTTAAGGGGCCCTCCAGTACAGGGGATCATACTTCCAACACTGGAATCGGTATTGCTTATGATTCCAATATGTTTGATACCAAACATGACTGAGTTCAATGCAGCCATTTTATAGTTAGACATCTCGTAATGACTGATGTCTTAAAATGGCTGACCGCACTTACAAAGCCTGAAGAATTGACTCCAAGGTTTGTAGAGGTGTCCTGCTTATGCAGGGGCACCCTCACACCTATAACCAAACACCCTGCCCTCAGGACTGAAAAGACTGCCATAGGGGTGACTTATAGGTTTTAAGTGCAGTGACCTCCGATATAAGGAAACTTATATCTGTTGTGAGAGGTGCAAGCACCAACTCACACATGTTGCAATGGCAGTCCTTTAGTCACAGTGTAAGTGGCCTCCCATGGGAGGCACAATACATGCTGAAGCCCATGGGAGACCCCTGGTATACCTATGCCCCAGGTACCTCAATACCATATACTAGAGACTTATAAGTGTACACCAGTAGCCAATTGTGGAGATACCAAAGTACTTCCCAGAATCCATTTAGGGGAGAAAGTACAGATGCTGGGGTCCTGTTTGGCAGGACCCCAGAAAACTAAGTTAAAAACACACTGACACCAGGCAAAAAGTGGGGGTAACCATGAAAGCAGTTCCTACTTTCCTTCAATGCCCAATTAACAAACTCCCTCTGCAAGCACCCTAGCCTCACAGTCATCAGGGAGTACTGGAGGCTCTTCATAAAGAAAATAGATCAGGGACTTATTCCCAGTTGATGGTCTAACAACAGTGTTTGCAGTAGAGTGCGAATATGTGCAAGACCCTGTCATGTGCGAAGGGCGGGTCGGCCACGTAAAGCAGGATGTCGTCCGCATAGAGTGAGATATGGTCCTCCCAATCTGCGGTCCATCTCAATCCCCTAACCATGGAGGCGCTCTGGACCCATGCCGCCAATAGCTCCAATATTAAAGCAAAAATCAGGGGGGGAGAGTGGACAACCCTGTCTGGTACCCCTCTGAAGGTCAAACAGTGCTGATGTGCCTCCATTCACTACCACCTGAGCTAAAGCGTTCGAGTACAACAGTTGGATTCAAGAGACGAAGCAGGGACCGAATCACATCTTTTCTAGGACTGCCTACATAAAAGGCCATTCCACTGTATCAAAAGCCATCCATGCATCCAAGGATAGCACGAGCGCATCTTCATGGATTTCTGAAGCTCGCCCCAATACATATATTTAGCCATCACAAGTTGAGTGCTGTGTTTCTTCCTAGCATAAAGCCAGACTGATTGGGGCCAATCAGAGACCTGATCACTCCAATCAATCGCGTTGTCAAAAGCTTCACAAGGATTTTAACTTCTGCATACAGTAGAGATCTGGGCCTGTAGGAGGCACAGTCATCAGGCGATTTGTACTCCTTGGGACTAACCACTATACTCTCTAGCCTTTGGTCCTGAGGAAGTTGGTCAGCCTCACACCTCTTCAGAAACATGCATAGGAGAGGCGGGGCAACACTCTCAACTGTCAATTTATAGAGTTCTATTGGAAGACCATTAGGGCCCAACGCTTTACCCGGTGCTAGGTCATTGATAGCCTGTGCCACCTCCTCCTTTGTCAGGTCCTCTTCCAGGGCCTGTCTGTTGTCTCGGGAGAGCTCCAGCATCTGAATGTCCATGAGTAGCTCACGAGATTCATCGATCACGGTCGCCTGTGTTGGGGAATAGATTTGAGCGTAATAATGTGCGAGCATGTCAATTATGCCATGCCTGTCATAGTCCGCCTGTCACTATCGTTGCAGATCTCCAGGATCCATTGGGGCGCTGCTTCCTTCCTGTCCAGTCAGGCCAGCAGTTTACCGGCCCTATCCCCGACCTCATACAGGTGATGTTGGGTAGCTCAGTAATGGTTTCTAGCGGCGTCCGCTGCGACATCCCTGTATTCCTTATGTTTGAGGAATAGTGCATGATGTGAGTGGATCTGATCATCTAACACCTGCTGGGATTCCAATTGGCAGATGTCTCTTTCTAGTTGCTCCAACTAGGCTCTCTTTTCTTATTGTATTATGTTCTTGATGGGCTTATAAATACTTTAACTGCTATCTATTCTGATTCAAGGATATCAATCTATGAAAATCCAATACTGGAGACAAAAATAAGTTACTAACCTGTAACTGTAGTTCTCTAGTATTGGTATCTTTCATAGAATCAAATGCTACCCATCCTCCTCCCCATGGAGGCTCCCCTACTAGTGCTTGAAAATCTGAGGTAAGGTGCCTCTGTGGGGAGTGTTCTAAAGGGTGCTGTCGCCTGATTGGCCAAAGTTCGGTTCTTTAGAAATGATGTGGATAAGCTAATCCAATAAATGTCTTTTAGCCATTATAGGCTATGTGTACTTTATTGTACTGCTTTAGAAGGTACTGGAGAACTACAGTTACAGGTAAGTAACTTACTTTCATTTGTGCAAGGAAGGTTTTGTTGTCTTATTACCGTGTTGGGTGTGTTCTAAGCCAACTAAAATCCAAGCTGTCAATTTAGGTGCTTGCTAGCTCTAGAAATCAGTCAAATTGTCATAGTGGGAAAAGATTCTACAGATTGGTAGAATGACCACAAGCTTTATCAGGTGTAGTAAACACTATATGAATCAAATTGCAATATGACACAATAAAATGTACATGTATGACCGCTTTGTTATCTCTTTGTGTCAGGTCTTGTATAAAGAGAGCCAGGAAGGGCAGTTATATCTGGTAGACACAGATGTAGCCACACACGATGTCCCATACCACGATTACTTTTACACCGTGAACAGATACTGCATTATCCGTGCATCCAAACACAAATGCAGATTACGGTAAGCTTCAAATAGTGGCAATGTCTTTTTTGTTTAAAATGCTATTGAAAACCTGCTGTGTGCTAGAGGCAAAGCCATGTTTTCTCAAGGTAAGGACCATTCAAATGTCATTTGTTACATCAATGTCTTACATTGTTGTAATCACATTGGGATTACCATTACATAACAGCATTTTACTTGAGGAGTACTTTACTTTGCATTTTAGGTGGTGAGCAGTACTTCTAACACCTGCATATGTGTGTGTATGTGTATGTATATATATATATAAATATATATATATGTATATATATATATATATTCATGTAACTCAACGTGCCAAAAGAAAATATAACACCTGCATATGTGTGTGTGTGTATCTATATATATATATATATATATATATATATATATATATATATATATATATATATATATATATACATCATCATGTAACTCAACGTGCCACAAGAAAATATAATATGCAGCAGGTAAAATATCAGAATCTGATTTTAAAAATTGCTGAACCAGATCAATGTTATACGCAATGCTGATAAAGGGGGCAACATCGTCCTTTGGCCACTAAATGACTACCTACAGGAGGCCTACAATCAACTGAATGATGTCGATTGTTATGTGAAAAGTAGCTTGGACACAGTGAAAGCAACTGATTTACAATATTGCAGGCAATTAACAACATGGAGAGATGAAGGCTTTCTGAGTTATAAGGTGCATAAGAACAAATTGCATCCTCCAGGCAGACCCATAATTTCTGCTCAAGATAGCACGTTTGTGAAATACCTCAAGTTACATTGATTTTTTTTCTTCCAACTTTTGTTAAGAACCTTCCATCCTTTGTGTTAGATACTGGAGATTTCTTGAAACACATCTGTGACATCCCTTGGCATTCTGACTATTTCTTAATGACCATTGATGTCTCCTGGTTATATACTGAGCTTTAATTCTTTAATTACCAGGATGGCTTGAATTTCCTCAGGAGTCGACCACTAAAAATGTTGGAACATAGTCGTATGCTGTTGTGTTTGATCAAGTGGTGGCACTGTGATGGGTACTTGCTTCGCCCCCAGTTACGCGTTTTTACACATGGGCTAGTGGGAGGAGCAAGTGCTCATCGCTGATCACAATACATTATGTAATGATCATGTAATATGTTGGCTACGATATATTGATGATCTTTTGTGGTTTGGAGGGATACATTGGAGTACGCCGAATGATTTGTTGACTTATTCGATCATAATTCGATTAACCTCCAGTTCGTAGCACATATTAGTAGGACCCAAGTGGAATTTCTGGATTTGCAAGTGTTTATTAAACACAATAAAACTGAGTCACGCTTACATAGAAAAGCTACTGCCAGTAACTCTATTCTTCACGCCAGGAGTTTCCATCCGATACATCTAAGAAACAGCATCCCTTATGGAGAGATGCTTAGACTCAGGAGGAATTGTAGTTTCCCTGATGATATTTTGTCAAGGCAAGATGAGGCTGCCACTAGATTTACACAGAGTATATCATAAAAACGTGCTTATAATGCACTCAAGAAGGCCAATCAAAAGAGCAGGGAGGAGTTGCTTTTTAATAGGTGCTCTAGAAATTCTGACTCCACCACAAGATTGATCTTGGGGTTCAGCAAACAGGAGAAACAACTAAGGGCCTTGTTCAGGACTGCTTTTCACGAAGGCATTCCTCATAGAGGGAGCCTTCCTGAATGCAATAGATGGTGCTTTAGGCAGGGTGGGCCTTAGTACGACGTCTCCCTGGACTAGTGACCAATGCTTCTGGCTTTAAACCAGAAGTTCAAGCTTCTATTCTTAACACGCCGTTTGACAAACAGCACCTCTTTGGTCCTGTTGTAGACACGTCCTCAGAAAAGATGAAAAAGGACACAGACGTGGCAAAATCTATGGGAGCCCTACAGTCCCCTTCTGGCCGGGGTTCCTTTCGGCGCTCCTTCTATCGTGGGGGGTCCAGGAATATCTCCTCAGACACTGCCACTACACCGTACAAGGGCAACAATCAGCCCTCTGCTTCCAAGGGTTTCTTCAGAGGGGGCTACAGAGGCAACAATGGGAAAGGTAGAGGTAGAGGTTCCAACACACGCACCTCCCCCTCCAATACCAAACAGTGACTTGCCTATACTCCCCCCAATCATTTAACATCTTTCGGGGGCATCTTTCACAATTCCTACCCGTATGGCAATCAATAACTAGAGACAGATGGTGATAGGAATTATCCGTTCTGGTTATTGCCTGGAGCTTACCAACAATCCTCCAAACATTCCTCCACGTTCACACAAAATGTCACCAGACCATTTACACTTCCTCAAACAAGGGGTTCAATCTTTCCTTTTGAAGGGAGCCATAGAGCCCGTACCATTACAATATCAGGGGTCAGGCGTATACTCCTTGTACTTTCTCATACCCAAAAAGGACAGTTCTCTCAGACCTATTTTAGACCTCAGAGAATTAAACCTTTGCATACCATCAGACCACTTTCACATGGTGACGCTTCAACAAGTGCTCCCACTGTTACAACAGGGCGACTTTTTCTACTCTAGACTTAAAGGACGCGTATTTCCACATTCCAATACATCCCGCTCATCGCAAATTTCTCCGATTTGTGCTAGCGGGCGGCATTACCAGTTCAAGGTACTCCCATTCAGAGTCACCACTGCTCCCAGAGTCTTTACGAAATGTCTAGCAGTAGTCGCTGCTCACCTACAAAGACAACACATTCATGTCTTCCCGTACTTGGACGACTGGCTCATCAAAGCCAGTACGTACCCAAAGTGTCTCCAGCACACTCACAAAACACTGCAGTTACTGCACCAACTGGGGTTCACAGTCAAAGTGTTGAAATAACATCTTTACCTTCCAACACTCAAAACTATCTAGGAGCCACTTTACATACTCAAAAAGCTCTGGCTTTCCCCAATGCAGCCAGAATTCGCAATATTCAGGCTCTGGTTCTTCAGTTTCAGCCCACTCACTCGCTACCAGCTCGAGTGTATATGCAGCTGCTGGGAATTATGGCCTTTTGCATCATGATTGTTCCCCATGCCAGGCTTCACATGCGTCCCCTTCAGGCATGCTTAGCAAGTCAGTGGAACCAGTCGCAGGGTCTCTTAACCGATCTAGTGTTGGTAAACGGCCGTACTCATCGCTCTCTCCAGTGGTGTAACCCACAAAATTTGTCAAAAGGACGGCCCTTCATAGACCCTGTTCCACAGACAATACTAACAGCAGACGCGTCCCTCACTGGTTGGGGAGCTCATCTCCAGAAACACACAATTCAAGGCTTGTGGAGTCAAAAGCAAAAAGCTCTCCACATAAATCATCTAGAGCTGCTAGAAGTGTTTCTAGCGCTCAAAGCCTTTTAAATTCACCTTGTAGGCAAAGCTGTCCTAGTTCACACCGACAACATGACAGCTATGTATTATATACAAAAACAGGGGGGAACACACACTCTCCAACTGTCACACCTAGCTCAAGACATTTGGAAATGGGCCATACACCACAAAATCTATCTCCTAGCAGAACACAATCAGATTGCTGACCTTCTCAGCAGACAGAGGCAGCAAATCCACGAGTGGGAACTTCACCCTCAAGTTCTCCTCCCGTACTTTCAAAGTTGGGGGTTTCCTCAAATAGATCTTTTCGCCACACACAAAAACGCAAAATGCCCAAGCTTCGCCTCCAGGTATCCACACCCGCTCTCCAAATGCAATGCACTATGGATGAACTGGTCAGGGATATTTGCCTACGCTTTTCCGCCTCTCCCACTCATTCCATCAGTGGTTTAGAAACTCAGGCAAACATCCCTCGCACTGATTTTAGTAGCTCCCACATGGGCCCGTCAACCTTGATTCACGACCCTGCTGGAGCTATCAGTAGTTCCACATCAAAAGCTGCATCTCACATCCAATCTCCTCACACACAGCCATGGAGAAATCAAACACCCAGATCCCAAAGAACTGAGCCTAGCGATCTGGCTCCTGAAGTCATAGAGTTTGGTTATCTGAATCTTCCACCAGACTGTATGAACATTATTAGAGAGGCCAGAAGACCTACTACAAGAGCTTGTTACGCAGCTAAATGGAAGTGTTTTGTTATTTATTGTTATAATAACAACATCAATCCTCTTGATGCTTCCATACAAAATATCATATGTTATTTGTTACACATGCAGCGGTCAGAATTAGCTTACACTTCTATCCATTTACATCTCGCTGAGATAGCTGCGTAGCTGCAAAACAGGCAACACTTCTCTCTTTTTAGAGTACCAGTTATCAAAGCTTTTATGGAAGGACTAAAAAGAGTTATACCACCAAGACTTCCACCTGCCCCAGTGTGGAATCTTAACATAGTCCTCACACGATTAATGGGCCCACCTTTGGAACCCATGCATAAATGTGAACTGCAATTTCTCTCGTGGAAAATCGATTTCCTCATTGCAGTCACTTCACTGAGGAGAGTGGGTGAGCTACAGGCCCTAACTATAGAAGAACCTTTTTTCCAGCTTCACAAAGACAGTGGTTCTTCGTACCAACCCTAAATTTCTACCTAAAGTAGTTTCTGCCTTTCACATCAATCAATCGATTGAGTTACTGGTGTTCTTTCCTCAACCAGATTCAGTGGCAGAACAAGCTCTACACACTTTAGATGTCAGAAGAGCCCTCTTATGCTACATAGAAAGAACAGTCATTCCGTAAGACTAAATAACTTTTTGTTGCTTTTGCTCCACCTCACAAGAGCAATCCTATTTCCAAAATCAAGTATTGCCAGGTGGATTGTTAAATGTATTCAAATTTGTTATGCAAAAGCAAAAAGAACTTTAACAATACCCCCTAGAGTGCATTCCACTCGCAAAATATGGGCTACTATGGCTTTCTTAGGAAACATTCCCATAGTTGACATTTGTAAGGCTGCAACATGGTCTACACCACACACATTCAGCAAGCACTATTGTGTAGATGTGTTAGCAAGACAACAAGCTAATGTAAGCCAGGCAGTACTTAGAACACTCTTTCAAACAACTGCAACAGCTACAGGTTAGCCACCGCTTTAGGAGAATACTGCTGTATAGTCTATGCAAAGCATGTGATCTACAGCTCACATGCCTCGAACGGATAATATTACTTACCCAGTAAGCATCTGTTCTTGGCATGTAGAGCTGTAGATTCACATGCGCCCACACGCCTCCCCGGGTACCTATACCTGTTGCAGTTCTCTCTTACTTTATATACATACGCATGGACATCTCTATTCCACTCTTACTAACTCCATTCTCACCCTCTGCGGGAAAACAATCTAACAATGAATTCGATGCCCATGCGCACTATCACCGAAAGGAGGAGTCACCTACCTCGTGACTGGAAAGACTTCTTCGAAGAAAAACAACTTGCAAACATCCGGACCCAACACTAGATGGCAGGAGTATGCAAAGCATGTGAATCTACAGCTCTACATGCCAAGAACAGATGCTTACTGGGTAAGTAACATTATCCATATATATATATGTGTATGGGTGTGTGTGTGTTTGTGTGTGTATATATATATATATATATGTGTGCGTGTATAGATATATATGTGTGCGTGTGTGTGTATAGATATATATGTGTGCGTGTGTGTGTATAGATATGTGTGCGTGTGTGTATAGATATATGTGTGTGTGTATAGATATATATATGTGTGTGTGTATAGATATATATGTGTGTGTGTGTGTGTATAGATATATGTGTGTGTGTGTGTATAGATATATATGTGTGTGTGTATAGATATATATGTGTGTGTATATATGTGTGTGTGTATATGTATATATATATATATATATATATATGTGTGTGTATATGTATATATATGTGTGTGTGTATATGTATATATATGTGTGTGTATACTCGGATCCCTCCCAACCCCCAATGTACCTTTGACGCTACTTCAATATCACCCTCCCTTCTGATTCTACCCCCTGATTCCTCCCCGCACCTACTTACCACAACCCCTCCTGAAACCAACCTCGCCAACCCAC